>CAUYRT010089561.1:0-12394 GCA_963574885.1 Lepilemur ruficaudatus
GGGACTATAGGCATGCGCCACCATGCCCAGCAATTTTTTACTTATATTTTTAGTTGTCCAATTAATTTCTTTCTATTTATAGTAGAGACAGGGTCTCGCTCTTGCTCAGGCTGGTCTTGAACTCCTGACCTTGAGCTATCCACCCGCCTCGGCCTTTCAGAGTGCTAGGATTACAGGCGTGAGCCACCACAGCCGGCCAATAACTGTTTTTTTAATGCGTAAAACAATGCCTTTTCTACCAACTTTACTGAATTCTTTCACAGACTGAACAAAGTAACAGGTATGATATGCTCTGAAAAATCTGTGAAAACCGTCTACAAATATAAGATGCTGTAACTGTGCTTTACATCCATGTGGCTATTGTAATATTTGGAGATATAGGGTACTTATAGTTCAAAGGACCAACAGATTGAAGTGAGATTTCCAATATTCAATTAACTTTAACATTTACTGAATGCTTACTAAATGTAGGCACTGTAGATCTGTTTATCATCAAATTAAATCCTTAAAGCACGTGGATAAGGCAAGTGAGGCCTGAAGGGGTAAGCAGCAGCTAACAAGTAATAGAACTAGTATTTGAGCCCGATTTGGCAGACTCCAGAGCCTGCCTTTTCACTATACCATCAAAATTGTTTAAAATCACAAAAGTGCTGATATTAGCAAATCGTGCTACCTATATATCCTATGTAATGAGTCATTTGCCACATAATGACATTTTGGTCAACAACAGATGGCATGTACGATGGTGGTCTCATATGATTATAAGGGAGCTGAAAAATTCCTATTGCCTAGTGACACCGTGGCTGTCATATCATCATAGCGTAATACTTACTTATGTGTTTTTGATGCTGCTGATGTAAACAGACCTACAGTGCTGCCAGTTATATAAAAGTACCGCATATACAATTATGTACAGCACAATAGTTCATAATGATAATAAACAACTAGGCTATTGGTTTATCTATTTACTATACTATACTTTTTATTGTTATTTGATAGTGTTTCCCTTCTACTCATTAGAAAAAAAAAAGTTAACTGTAAAATACCCTCAGGCAGGTCCTTCAGGAGGTATTCCAGAAGAAGGCATTGTTATTGTAGGACATGACAGCTCCATGTGTGTTACTGCCCCTGAAGACCTTCCAGTGGGACAAAATATGGAGGTGGAAGACGGTGATATTGTGATCTTGACCATGTGCAGGCCTAGGGTAATGTGGGTGTTTGTGTCTTACTTTCTAACAAAAAAGTTTTAAAAGTTAAAAATAGAAAAAAAATCTTACAGAATAAGGATATAAAGAAAATATTTTTTAAGAAAATATTTTTGTATAGCTGTAAAATATGTTTGTGTTTTAAGTTAAGTGTCATTAAACAAGAGTCAAAAGGTTTATAAAGTAAAAAAGTTTCAGGAAGCAGGGGTTAATTTATTACTGAAGAAAGAAAAATATTTTTTTACAAATTTAGTGTAGCCTAAGTGTATAGTGTTTATAAAGCCCTTTAATCTACAGTAACATGACAGGAATTCACATTCACTTACCGTTCACTCACTGACTCAACAGAGCAACTTCTAGTCCTACAAACTCCATTCATGGTAAGTGCCCTATATAGGTATAGCATTTTTTATCTTTCATATTGCATTTTTACTGCACCTTTTCTATGTTTAGATACACAGATACTTCTCATTGTGTTACAATTGCCTATAGTATTCAGTACAATAACATGCTGAACAGGTTTGCAGATTAGGAGCAATAAGCACATAGTGTAGGTGTATAGTAGGTTATACCTGTCCAGGTTTCTATAGGTATACTCTATAATATTCACACAATGATAAAATTGCCTTATAACACATTCCTCAGAATGCATCCCCATTGTCAAGTGACACATGAATGTATACAATAAATCACAATAACTTCATTAATTGCATTGGATTCAATATAGAAAAAAAAAACTGGTAGAAAAAGGAATAAGACCAAGATAACAAAGTAAAAATGAGAAATTCTCTATGTTCTATATTGAAGAAGATAATACGTACATCTGTACCATAGATGAGGAAATCACTAGTTAAGGCATGACATAAAATACGGCACTTATCATCCATTGCTGGGAAAAGTCGAGTTTCACGTTCTTCTTGAGCATCCAAGACTTCACTTTCTATCTGAATTGTAAAGAATAATAATGGCTCACAGATTCATTTGAGTAAATCTGGTATACAACATCTGGGGAAGGGTGTCTTTTTCTCAAGTTCAACTAAACATTCAGACTCACAAGATTACCAGAGCCAGTTTAGTTAGAAAGATACCAGAAGGTAACCACAGCTTGCCAGCAGGGCAGCATCAGGTATCCCTCTTTAGTGTGAACAGTCTTTGCTGCAGGCTCTGCAGCTGTCTAGCTGCTAATCTCTTTGGCTTTCCAGATGCAAAGAGCCAAGAAACAGATGTGGGAGATGCCCTGGTTTAGAAGCCCCATCTTCACAGGTGCTAACATCTCTTGAGGAACTCAACAGGCATAGTTTTGAGGATCTCTACACAATACATGCCCAAATATGAATCAACACATTCCAGGAATCCCAGAGGTATGGCATTCCCATCAGGTTTTTACAGTTCATTTATAGTTCCTTCTAGATGCAATTTACCAACAGGGTCGTTTTTACTATAAACAATGTTGTATGTAGCACTGTTAATACTTATCAGGTTTTGGGGGAACAGAGCTAGAAAGTCAATTGAACTTCTCATATAGAAGGGGAAGAGTTTTGTTAATCCTTTTCCCATACTTGGCTTTCTAGTCTGTACATACTTGCTTCCTGACTAAAGTTCTTGATAATTAGATGTGAGACTATTTATTATCATCACTTAACAGGTTTCCAGGACATCAAAATTATACTTACCAAATGTAATTGGACTTTGCCTTCAAAAAGTGCAGCAGCATAGTCAGAATGAAGGCAAATACTGGCTACTGTTCCCAGATACTCCATATCTTTTAATTTTTTCACAGCTGTAGCAATTTTTAAAAACCAACACATTAAAATATAGGTAAAAGTAGCCCATATAAATATTTGCAAATGTTTCTAAAATTTCTAAAATTTGTGACTTTGCAAAAATATTCTGAATTTAAAATTTTATTTTAGCCATTCTAAGGAAAGTCTTAGTTGCCAAATAAATTTGCCTTCAGGCATTTCAGAATGGCTCGTGTGAAACAAAGTAATAGAAGATAAATCACACTCAAAACAACTAAGAATTAAGTGACAAGAAGCTTAACGGTGTTTTCTGTGTTTTTTTGTTTTTCTTTTTGGGAGAGTCTCGCTCTGTCACCCAGGCTAGAGTGCAGTGGCATGATCATTAGCTCACTGCAACCTCCAACTCCTGGGCTCAGGCGATCCTATTGCCTCAGCCTCCTGAGTAGCTGAGACTACAGGCACATGCCACCATGCCCGGCTAATATTTTCTATTTTTAGTAGAAAAGGGGTCTTGCTCTTGTTCAGGTTGGTCTTGAACTCCTGAGCTCAAGCAATCCTCCCACCTTGGCCTCCCAGAGTACAAGGATTACAGGCATGAGGCACTGTGCCCCGCCAGTGTTTTCTGTTTAACACGTTAATTCTCAGTTTTATTCTGAGGGTTATCTGACCTAGAATTGGAGCAAGGGGAGACAGAACTGACATGTATTAAGTTCCTACTGGGCTTAGGAGTTCCTAACAAAGCCACTGTGCAAAGTGAGATCACACATTTTATTATTTCATTTAATCTCTCTCATGACCCATTAAAAAAGTATCCTCATTTGCCAGATCAGTAAGGCTCACGGGTAAAATAATTTGTCTACAGTCACTTAGTTTTTAGAGGCAGGAGAAATTAAATCCAGAGACTGCCTGAAGCTCATACTGTACCCACTATACTATACTGTCTTTGCTACAAGGTAAAGAATAACCTTTCTAAAAATTATGCAAATTTTTAAAAGATTCATAAAACCACTTAAGCTAAGAAAGACATAGCTGAACAAAAAAGAGTGAATGGTTTGGTCTTAAAAGAAACTTCCAGTGCTTCCCAAATAATAACAGAAATTACAGATAAGAATCCAACAACTGAATTTAGACTTGCCATTCTCTCCAACAACATAAAACCATGCTCGATTATTCATTCCTACAGCCAGATGATAAAGACCTACTGCTACAAAGCTGGGTTCCACATCAACAGAAACTGTGATTGGTTGCTCCTATAAAATAGAAAAGGAACAGTAGTGAATCAATTGTCAAATATGTTCTGATTTTATTAATAAATAAAAGAAAAACAACACCATTTTCATACTCCTTCAACAGGGTTGGCTACTGTAACTTCAAGGAGGGAGGTAAGATACGCAATCCTTGTGCTGCAGGCGTCCCCAAGAATGGGAAGTTTGGTCAGGAAAACATGAAGTGAGCCTCTTTGGGTAGACAATGCCAGCAGTTGACCATCATCTGTCCAGGACATGGTACCCAATCCTGAAATAATTCACAAAATAAATGAGCATTTAAAAACAAAATACTGTTGCAGGCAAGCAAGGAAATATTTTCACTTGAGCTACCAGAGGCATACAAATCTTTAAATAGTTTCTTTAGTATTAATAGTCTAAGTGTTTTTATTTAAACTAGGAAATTCACCATAGACTGGCATAAGAATATGAGCACTGAATATAACTCAAAGGGAAAGTAGTCACCTGTCAATAAAGGGGCTGTGCTCTGAGAAATCTGGCATTAGGTGATTTCATCGTGCAAACATCACGTGGTTGTACTTACATAAACCTAGATGGTATAGCCTGCTACATACCTAGGCTATATGGTATAGCCTACTGTTCCTAGGCTACAGGCCTGTACAGCATGTCACTATACTGAATACTATAGGCATTATGTATGTATTTGTGTACCTAAATATATTTAAATGTAGAAAAGGTACAGTAAAAATATGGTATAATCTCACAGGATCACTATCATACATGCAGTCCAACATTGACTAAAATGTGGTTATATGGGGCATGACTATATATAAGAATTTATATTTTACAACTGAAATTAGGATAAAATTCAGTATAAACCTCTGGATCAACGTGGACTTACAACCTTCTAGTCAAGTAGACTGACTTAACATAATTACTAAAAAATAAGGAGACTAATTTAGGGAACTCTAGTAAAGGGTATTAATTTTATTCCTCCTACAATGAATACAAATCACGTAATAACAAACACACTCTCTGTAAGTGGAATTATAAAATGTCAATCTGCTTCAGAAAAATCTATACCTTTATTTTCATCATCCAGGTTGACTATAGCATATACGTCTTTTAATTCTGCCAAGTCATACATTTTAATGCTGAAAAATAAAAAACATATATTTTAAATATATATGAACTTTATAAAAAATTTGTTTAGTTCATAAAAAATTACAAACTATGGAATAGGTCAGTGGTTTCCAAAATTGGATATGCAGGATGGTCCACAGAGTTACAGCAAGAAAACAGAATTTCTATATTTGGTTATATTTTATCTTTTAAATTTTTCTGGGTTTTTTTTTTTTTTTAAGCACATGCAGGGATTGGGGGAGAGTGCAGTGTCATGCCTGGCTTAATTCTCTGATCTATAGCTTCGGGAATGAGGAGGTTAAAATTGTTCTGAAGCAGTCCGAGTAGAAAATATTCTCCCAAGCAGTACTAATTATTGTATGATGATCCAGGTTTTTCTTTATGTGTTCCCCTTCTTCCCTGCCCAGAGTTCTTTCACATAAAAAGAAGTAAGGTATAATACAGAAAGCATTAGAATCAGAAGGCCTAGGTTGAAAGCTCTGAAAAATGGGGGCATAATATTACTTCATAAGGTTATTGGGAAGAATAAGTTAGTGTAAATGAAAGCTGTACAGCACACGCTGGCACCTGACAGCTGTAACATTTCTCCCCTCCTTGTCTCCTTTTCTCCCTCCTCTTATTCTCTCCTTGTGTTTTCCACTTAAATTTTTTTCCCTGTTTTCACTGAAATAAACTTTTAACTTTGAGATAATTATAGATCCACATGCAGTTGTAAGAAGTAATATAGAGAGATTCTGTGTACTCTTTATCCCTAATGGTAACATCTTGAAAAACTCTAGTATAATATCACAATCAGGATATTGACATTGATACGATCCATGAATCTCATTCGTATGTCCCCAGCTTTACTTGTACTCAGCGTTTGTGTTTAGTTCTACACAACTTTAAAAAAAATTTTTTTTTATTTTAGCATATTACGGGGGTACAAATGTTTAGGTTACGTATATTGCCCTTGCCCCACCCGAGTCAGAGCTTCAAGCGTGTCCATCCATCTGCACAACTTTCTCACACATGAGATTCATTAGACCTACAACCATAGTCAGGATACAGACAACACACAGTTCCATGACCACAAGGATCCCTTGCGATGCCTTTTTTTTTTTTTTAAGAGACAGGGTCTCACTCTGTCAACCAGGCTATAGTGCAGTGGCCTGATCATAGTTCACTGTAACCCTCAACTCCTGGGCTCAAACAATCCTTTTTTGTCCCAGCCTCCCGAGTAGCTAGAACTACTGGTTCACACCACCCCGCTCAGCTAATTTTTTTTTTTTTTCTGTAGAGATAGTGGTCTCGCTATGCTGCCCAGGCTGGTCTCAAACTCCTGGCCTCAAGTGATTCTCCTGTCTCAGCCTCCTATTGTATAAACAATCACCTTCTTCCTCTCCACCCCAGGCCCACCTCTAACCCCTGGCTATCACTAACCTATTCTGTTTCTATAATTTTGTCACTATGTCATTTTGTCATAATTTTAAGATTATATAAGTGGAATCATAAAGTATGCAACCTTTTCAGATTGACTTTTTTTTTCCTCAGCATAATCGTCTTCTGGAAATTCAAAATTATGTATGTATCAATAGGCTATTCCTTTTTATTGCTAAGTAGTATTCCCTGGTATGGATTAATCTCAGTTTGCTTAACTATTCACCCTTTGAAGGATATCTGAATTTGTTTCCAGTCTTTCACTATTACAAATAAAGGTGCTGTAAACATTCATACACAGGTTTTTGTGTGAACGTAAGTGTTCATTTCTGTGGGATAAATGGCCAAGAGTACAACTGCTGGGTCATATGATAATTAATACTTTTTATTTATTTTTTTATTTTTTTGATAATTAATATTTAAGAAACTGAAAACCTGTTTTCCTAGGTAGCTGTACCACTATACATTCCTACCAGCAATTTAATACTAATCCAATTCCTTCTCACCAGTATTTGGTGTTATCATTATTTTTCATTTGCTCACTTATTAGTTTTAGTTGTAGGAGTTTTTTGTAAGATTCCTTGGGATTTCCTACATAAAAAATCATGTCATCTGCAAATAGAGATAGTTTTAATTCTTCCTTTGCAATCTGAGTGCTGTTTTTCTTTTTCTTGCCTTACTGTGGTAGCTAGAACTTCTAACACTAGATTGAGTCAGATTAGTAACAGCAGATATCCTTGCCTTGTTCCCAATCTTAGGGGGCAACTATTCAGTCTTTCATTGTTAAGCATGTTAGCTGTGGGTTTTTTGTAGTTGTTCTTTATCAAGTTGAGGTAATTATCCCCTATGCCTAATTTGCTGAGTTTTTCTCACAAAGGATTTTGTGAAATGCTTTTTCTATATCAATTGATGTGATCATATAGTATGTCTTTTTTAGCTTTTGATATGAATGCATTTAAAAATTGCATTAATTTTTAAATGTTACACTAGCCTTGCATACCTGGAATAAATCACACTTGATCATGAGGTGTAATTCCTTTTATATATTGCTAGATTCAGTTGTCTTAACTCGGTTGGGAATTATTTTTGTGTCCAAGTTCATGAGAGAGATTGATCTGTATGTTTCTTTTATATACTGTCTTTGTTCGGTTTCAGTATAAGAATAATACTAGCTTTATAAATTGGGACTATAATCAAGGTAATAGACATATCCATAAAAAAAGAGTTGAGAAGCGTTCCCTCTTTTATTTTCTGAAACAGATTTTACAAAATCGGTGTTAATCATTTTTTAAATGTTTGAATGTTTGATAGAACTCTTCAATGAAACCATATGGGCCTAGAGACTTATTTTTTGGAGCATTTAAATTACTAATTCCATTTCTTTAATGGTTATAGGGTTAATTGCGCTAATTGAGATTATCATTTGGGTTGAGTTTTGATAGTTTATGGTTTTCAAAGAATTGTTCATTTCTTCTAAGTTGTCAAATTTATAAGGTTGTTTGTAGTATTGCCTTATTCTCTTAATGGCTTCCAGATCAGTAGTGATACACAAGAGATTCTATAGTGATACACCTGCCTCATTCCTGATATGGGTGATTTGTGTCTATTCTTTTAATTTTTGTCAGTTTTGTTAGAGGTTTATCAATTTTATTTTTTTCAAAAAACCAGTTTTTTGTTTGAATTTTTCTATTTTCTTATTTCAATTTCATCAATTTCTGCTTTTTATTATTTTCTTTCCTCTACTTTGGGTTTATTTTGCTTTTTCTTTTTCCTAGTTTCTTGAGGTAGGAAGTTAGATTATTGATTTGAGACCTTTTTTCTAATGTAAACATTTAGTGCTATAAATTTTCTCAACACTGCTTTAGCTGCCTCCCACATTTTGATATATTTTCATTTTCATTCAGTACCATGTATTTTAAAATTGCTTTGAGACGATGAACCATGAGTTATTTAGAAATACATTGTTTAATTTTAAAAATTAGGTGGGTGTGGTGGCATTCACCTGTAGTCCTGGTTACATGGGAGGCTGAGGCAGGAGGATCACTTGAGCTCAGGAGTTTAAGGGTGCAGTGAGCTATGGTCATGCCATTGCACTTCAGCCTAGGTGACAGAGCAAGATCATGTCTCATTTAAAAAAAAAAAAAAGAAAAGAGAAAAAAAATTCAATTGTAAACATGTTCTAGGATACAAGAAAATATGAGTGCCAGATTCATATTAGCCACCAAAGTTTGGTTGATTCTCTTGAGTGTTCCTTATATAAACTTTCCTAGAAATAGGTGAATATAACTTACCTGTTATCTCCACATGTAGCAACTTTATTAAGAGTGTGTGAAACTGCAATGTCAGTTAGATTATCTCTATGGTTACGACCTTGAAGTACCTCATGACCAACCTCTGGAACATGAGTAGAAATGACCACAAAAATGCCACGTGAAAAACCAATCGCGATGTAGCCATCACCACACCTACAGCAACAAATGTGACAATATGGTAAAAAAAAAAAAAAGAAAAAGGAGTTTATTATTGGCAATAAGATAAATCAACAGGTACTTTAAAATGAAAGAATATATTCTTTCAAGATAGAATATAATTTATCAAGGGACTACTCTGTGTCAGATAATATGCTAAGTAATTTCACATACTAATTCAGAAAATGTTATATATAAAATTAAACGTCACAGACAAAAATTAAATACAATTAGTAGGTAAAAAACACATAGATGTCTCTCCGTAATGAGCTTTTCATACATACCAACTATAGCAGACAATGTTGCCATAGTGCTGCTGAAATTCCAAGTCAGTTGGCTTATCTGGATCATACAGATTAAAAAGACACAAATTTTTCTTGCCAAGCACCATACTTATCTGCCAGAAAAGATTAGGAGATTGTGAAATGAATAACGTAGTACTTCATGAAAAGACCAGCAAGCAAATCCAACAGCTGAACCTAATTTACGAAAACAAGTTCAGTTTAGATATGTTACATGCTGTAACTACTATAATAATGTGACTCACTAAGAAAATGAATTTACTAATATATATTCTGGTAAGGGTCCTTGGTTTTACATATCTTCAATATATCCTTTGAAATATGCTAAAATTCCTTTGTGGAATAACCTTTTAACTCTCTATACCTCTCATTAGAGTACTGCACATATTAGATTGTAAATCCAAAAGTTCCACTGCAAATGAATTTATATTCAGAGTATAAGGAGTCTTCCATTCTAAGAGGCCATTCTGCTTTTGAGCCATCTGGGATTCTAGGTCTATACCCTTGTAGATAATCTAGCTTGGTTTTTTTATACCCTCACTGTTTCCATCACTTGCAGGTCAGCGTGCCTAAACTTGTGTCTCTATTGATTGTGCAAATCAATATTTAAATGTAATTCTCAGTATAGGGTGTAATCGCGTTGGGGAGAGAAAAAGAGTGTACTACTTATTTGGGATCGTTAAGGGTGACACTTTGATATGTTTTCTCGATTCTAAGATGCTATCAATTGTAAATCATTATTAATTTAATCATAGCTTTTTAGGAGATAAAGAAATATTACCTCATTAAATATTTTCACGTTGATTGTGAAAATCATCTGGATTTCAGGATGTTAAAATATGGCAGGGAAAATGCATCTAAGTATTAAAGAAACAAAAACTACAACTTCCAGAGAGCTCTGTTCACCACATTGTACAGTAAAAAATTTTAAAATGATATAGAAATCAATACTTCTGTTCTTAAAGGTACCCCAACTTTTTCTACTCCCACAAGAATAAAAAGAGCAACACCAGCTATAACAGAAAGCTGTTCTCACTTGCTGTGGTATCAAGTAGTCAGCAGCAGAGAAAACAAAATTTAGGCCTAAAAGGCTGAGCCCTATGTTGGTTTAATAAACAACAAACATATTTTATTTATCATTACCTGAGTCATCTGAGAAAAAGAAATAGTATATTCTACAAAATTACCAAAATTATTTGGGCACAGATTTGATTTGGAATTCTTACTGTGCTTTCAGCAGCAGAGCTTCGGTCTTCTGTCCTCATCATGGAAAACTGCATGTTACTCGGCTCTGATCTCACTGATATCTATAGGGGTAAAAATATCATCACTGTGAATAAAACCAATATTCAAATTCATTCTGAATATTAATAAGACAGGTAACCTGCTTTTATTTCTGACTAATGTTGGACTAAACCAAAAAAATCCTACTGCCACAAATATCTAGCAATTCTGGATGAAACAGAACACATATCCTATTAAAGAAACAGAAAGCTTGAAAGAAGGAAAGGGAAATTTATACCGTTTATCATAGCAAAGATCAAACTAAAAACATAGAGTGGAGCCAGATGTAGTAGCTCATGTCTGTAATCCCAAGGCTTTGGGAAGCCAAGGCAGGAGGACTGCCTGAAACCAGGAGATTGAGACCAGCTTGGGCAACACAGTGAGACGCCATCTCTACATAAAAAGAAAGATTAGCCAGGCATGGTGGCATGTGCCTGTACTCCTAGCCACTTGGGAGGCTGAGGGAGTAGGACCACTTGAATCCGGGAGTTTGAGGCTGCAGTGAGCTATGATGATGCCACTGCATTCCAGCCTGGGCAATAGAGCAAGACCCTGTCCCTAAAAAAATAAAAATTAAAACCATAGTGTATGCAGTAACTGATGACACAGCTATCCAGAGTAGCTAGTAAGGGGAGACAATAAGGAAGCCCATTTGTCTTAGCCTGAGCTCTAGGTCAGAAAAAATAAAGAAAGTTCATTTCAAGAATTTAATCAAAGACCTCCTCTCCTATCCTCAATACAGTATGAGGTTCAAATTTACATGTTTGAATGGTCTGGGAGCTCCCAAAGTGAGGAATTAACATAAAATGTAGAAAGATCCAGGCTGGTAATATTCCTGTAGTGTCTGGCAAAAACAAATCCAGAGGTTTTAGCAAGGTTGCAAACAATTTCCACAGATAAATCCTGCTCAAGGTGGGCTCAAAATTCAAAATTACAAAACTCATAAAGAAATAATGCATTAAGAGCAGAAGTAAGCAGATCTAAAAACAGAATTATATGAAAGAGAAATATAAGATAAATACTTTAAAAATGACTAAAGACATAAAAGGATTCATAAATATGAGAAAAGACTTTTTCAAAAAGTCCAGGCAGATTTTTTTGAATGCATATGTACTTCTGTATTGTAAGAGGTGTATATGGTGGGCAGAGTCCTAAAAAAGTGGTATTGCTGGGTTGAAAGGTAAGTGCGTATGTAGTTTTGTTAGCTGTTTTCAAGTTTCCCTCCAGAAGGGGCATGTCAATTTTATTTACAGTTTTACCAACACAATATGTTGTCATATTATATATAATTTTTGAGAGTCTGATAGGTGAGAAAAGGTATTTCAGTGTGGCTTTAATTTGTAGTTCCTTAATTACGAATGAGTTTGATCTTTTTTCCCATATGTATGTGCACCATTTTTATATATTTTTGTAAGATCTATCTATTCAAGTATTTCAGGCAGATTTTTAAAAGAACTACAAAGTACTTTCTAAAAATAAAAAAGAAAGTCATTAAAAAACTCTCCCAGTACTTTGGGAGGCTGAGGTGGGGGATTGCTTGAGGCCAAAAATTCAAGAGAAGCCTGGGCAACCATAGTGAGAGTAGGTCTAAAAAAAAAAAAAAAA
>CAUYRT010089562.1:0-27141 GCA_963574885.1 Lepilemur ruficaudatus
GGGGTCTCTAACCCTGAGTCACTGAAGCAATATGAAATTGACTTTGAACTTCAAAAAATTATTCAAACTACATATGATCATTGTGTAATAGAATATTCAGATAAATAAAACTTAGAATCTCTTAAAATCTTACTGCATAGAGAAAACTATTAATAGTATTAACTGTGGTCCAAACTGCTATGCCTCTTATTAAGGGACGTCAGCATTAGCTTCCTAACTGGTCTTCCTGCTTCCAGTTTGACTTTCTCCCATACCCACCCTCCATCTGCAGCCAGACTTTTTTTTTTTTGAAACAGAGTCTTAGTCTGTTGCCCTGCTAGAGGGCAGTGGTGTCATCATAGCTAACTGCAACCTCCAACTCCTGGGCTCAAGCTATCCTCCTGAGCCTCAGTGGCAGCATCATCCCTAGCTTAGCTACAAGGCAGGATGCAGTACTTTGGTGGCCAGGCTCTCAGAATGGCACCAAAGTACAGCTGCTCATGGATCACATGCCCGTGGGACTCCACGTGCGTTCCCTTTCTGGAGCAACATCTCTGTGCAATCTCTAGGCAGCTCCCCACATTAGGCTCAAGGCCTGCAGGAGTCAAGGGATTCTCCCACAGCTAAGATTGTAAAATACCATGGCGGGAGTGGGGGTCCCTGGAGGTTTCTCTCTTATCTCTTCCCCACACCTGGAGCCTCTCCTGGCTCCCAGCTGATCCTGGCCGAGAAAGCTGCCTTGCTTCCCTCTCCATCTTGCTTTCAGCGCTTCCCATCACTTCTCTGCGAAATCCCAGTGTTCTCTCTTAGACAATGTTTGCAAAGTGTGAGTATCTACTTGCTGTTTTGGTTCCTCTCCATGCAGGTGGTGCACACTAGCTGCATCTAGTCAGTTATCTCGGGGAGCTCACGTATTGAGAGCCTACTATGTCGCTTCCACTACTGTGGGGCCAGCCCTGGGGGCATGAGCAAGCAGCAAGGATCACAGCTGCAGCCAGAGGTGCAGCGTGGCCCAGAGCACACGGCAGAGCAGCACCGGCCAGTTTTGCATAGGTCGCCCCTGCCAGCTCCACCGTGTGCCGCCACCGCGCCGGGCTCTCTGGCATCCCAGCTAAGAGGGAGGGGACCTGCCAGGACTTTTAATAAGCATGAGAAATATGAAGTACTAGTTTTTAAAAAGTACTCTGTGAATATTCAAATAGTAATATGAAATATTATTAGAGAATGCTTTGGAAAAAAAACTTGGCAGGAAATACACCAAATTCTTTTTTTTTTTTTTTTTTTTTTATAAAGAATCTTGGTCTGTTGCCTGGGCTAGAGTGCGTGGCCGTCAGCTTAACTCACAGCAACCTCAGACTCCTGGGCTCAAGTGATC
Source organism: Lepilemur ruficaudatus (assembly GCA_963574885.1). Taxonomy (NCBI): domain Eukaryota; kingdom Metazoa; phylum Chordata; class Mammalia; order Primates; family Lepilemuridae; genus Lepilemur; species Lepilemur ruficaudatus. Next base: position 1,355 of record CAUYRT010089562.1, read on the forward strand.
CTCCTGTCTCATTCTCCTGAGTAGCTGGGACTACAAGCATGTGCCACTATGCCTGGCTAATTTTTTCTATTTTTGGGAGAGACGTGGTCTCGCTCTCGCTCAGGCTGGTCTCGAACTCCTGAGCTCAAAGGATCTGCCCGCCTCCCAGAGTGCTAGGATTACAGGCGTGAGCCACCACGCCCGGCCCCCAAATTCTTAATAATGGTTGTCTTTGAATGGTGACAATGAGTCGTATATGTCACTTTTTCACTATTCTATGTTTTTCTTCTTTTATAGTTATATATTATTATTGTTGTTGTTTGTTAGTGGACATTAGTGAAAATAGACAGTCCCATTAGCAGGGCAGCAGAGCATAGAGCTAATACTTCAGCCTCTCCAAGCACACAGACCTGTGCATGTCAACATCCTCGGTTTCCTCATCCATGAATATAAAAGGGGCTGATGGTACAAAGGGCAAGTGTATTAATGTACCCATATCCGCTAGATCACTCTTGATTGCTAGTAGCTGTACCCCACTCTAACCTGCTGAAGCGCAAAGGAAAATTCATTGTTTAATGTTACAGGGAAGTCCAAGGGCCCTGCTAATTCCAGGGGGCTCTAATGATGTTTCTCTCTCTACCTTTCAGCAGCCTTTGGTGTTTCGGCTCCGTTTTGAGACCAGTTTCCTATCAGTGACAGGGAAACAGATGGCTGTAGAGAGTCCCAGGTTTTCACCTCTTTAAATGAGGGTACACCTCGAACTCCAAACCTTTATTTACGAAACCCGATTAGCTTTGCAGGACGAGGAGCCATGCCTGAGCTAGCCACTGAGACCAGGGAAGTGGAGTTGTCTAACTGTCCAGTTTAGGGTCAGTTGGGGGATGGGACAAGTGTGGTGGCCTCACTCATCAGGATCACACGGAGTGGGGAAGGGCAAAGGGGGTGCTGTCACTGGAAGGGGGAATGAATACTGGACAGGCAAAAACAAGTTCATCCTGTGATATAAAGAACTTAGCATAGTTCTTGGGACATAGTAAGAACTCAATAGATATTAGACATGGCCGTCATTAGAGTGTAGGGTGATTGTCGTTATTACATTTTATGCTAGTTTTTAAGAATTTTATGTTTTCATTACCTAGTGTTTACATTTTATGTAACCTAGCAGAATAAGAGTTGAGATTCACTTTTGCGTGTATTGTTTCTTTACACCTTATCTTTTCCCTCAGGTATTTTCAGCCTATGAAGATTGTATTTTTTAAAAATTCCTTTCCTAAAAGGTATTTGTTTACTTATTTTTTAAAAAATGTATTTATGACCATTTTGATTTTCCAATGGCTAATTTTTGCAGACAAAGTTGGTTTGTTTAAAGAGGTTTTCCTTGTTTTTATGCTTCACACCAGTGACGACCCTACGCGTTGGCCTTGGATACCTGCATAGTGGTTATTCCTCTTGCTGTTGTCATATTTCATTTAACTGCAAATTAAAAAGAACTAAAAAAATTACAGCAATTTCTAGTTCATGTCCGGGAAATAGAACTCTCCACAGGATCCCTTGCATGGTAAAATTACGTTAGAAAATCATTTTCCATTGTGCCTCCAGAGCCTATGAGGCCGTCACAATGGAGCGCAGTTCACCTCTCTCGGATGCAACCCAGAGAGACGGCGGTGCACGGACCGTAGGAAATCCCCCATCTGAAGAGTTAATTTTCTTTCAGAATCAGTGTTAGAGGCTGCTGAGATTAAAAACAAGACACTTTAAGATTGGTACAGGAACACTTATAACTGCTGACTACAGAAAGAAAACCCAGGAGGTCAGATGCAGCCTTGGGAGCCACTTTGCTTTGAGCCTCCCAAAACCTTTATTCTGAACTGACTGCTTCTTTGATTGTGCATGCTTTCAGCTTTCATAAAAAGAATTCATTCAATTAACATAAATAAGCAAACAAGTAATTTAGTCTCTTTAAGGTTTCAAAGTGTCTTGACGTCGCTTTTGTTTTTGTGACTGTTGGGACTCAGGAAATGTATGGTGTTCTTGCTTCCAGTACACTGAGCACCTTGAACTACAGGAGAACCAAGGTCTCTCCGCCCTTCTCCTGCTCCCTGTGACTGCTCCTCTTTCCTCCTCTAAGCTCAAAGAAGGGCTTTCTCTGAAGTTCCCTTAGGTGACTCAGGGAAGTTCCTCCAGAAGGAAGGCAATTGTCATGGGCCCCCTGCCTATAATCTCATCAAACAGGAGAGATTAACTCACAGGAAAGGAGATTTAAAGGCATCACCTATTCTGAGAACTGCTACCAGAAAGGCTTTATCTACATAACAATATGGCCTGTGTTCACCCCGTGTTTCCTCCCTAACCCTAACCTGTCACCATCACCTCCCAGAAATCCCAACCACCTATATCTTTCTGTAGCTCAGGATACTATATGAACTTCAGCCATCTGGATCTTCTTGGAGTCTCATACTTTGTGGGATCCCCAAGCATGTGTGTGTGGTAAATTCGTATGCCTTTTCTCCTGTTGATCTGTCTAGATTGTCAGTTTATTCTAGTAACTCAAATGATCGCAACTTCAGAAAGTAGAAGGAAAATTCCCTTTGTCCTGACATTGCCATGCCATTCCGATTCTTTTCAGGGCCACTCTTAATGACTGTGGAAAATCAAACATTTTCTTTTCCTTCTCAGTTTTACCTGACTTTTAGATGCAGATTTGTGGATGTGATATCAAAACAAGTATAAGGTTTGAAAACAGACAAATCTCTTCATCTTTTTTAAAGTCAGGGAGATTTTTTCTTTCCTTGTTTTCTTCAAATCAGTAAGTCAAAGAAGCATTTATTTTAATTTGAAAAGCCAAGACAATGATATTCAATAATAGCTGTTGGAAGAAAAAAAATCAATTATTATCCTAATCTCAAATGTACCTTCCATTTTTGGGCACATGCACGCATAGTTGATCTGGTTGAAGATGAGTATAAACTTAAGAAGCATTTTAGGCCGGGCATGGTAGCTCACGCCTATAATCCTAGCACTCTGGGATGCCGAGGCAGGTGGGCAGATCACTCAAGTTCAGGAGTTTGAAACCAGCCTGAACAAGAGTGAGACCCCGTCTCTACTAAAAATAGAAATTAATTGGCCAACTAAAAATATATAGAAAAAAATTAGCTGGGCATGGTGGCACACGCCTGTAGTCCTAGCTACCTGGGAGGCTGAGGCACGAGGATCCCTTGAGCCCAGGAGTTTGAGGTTGCTGTGAGCCACAGCACTCTAGCCTCGGCAACAGAGTGAGACTCTGTCTCAAAAAAAAAAGATCCTCCAAAACATTTCCAACCTACAGGATAAAATCTGAACTTTAGGAGGGTGTCCAGGATTCTTCCCAACCTAGACTCAACCAACCTCTGTGAAAGTCATTTACTGTTGCTCTCTCCCTATGCCAAACCCACCTGAAATTCCAACCATCTTAACTATTGCTTTTCTCTGTGCTCATTCGATTGAACCCCTTATGCACCAGGACCCATTCAGAAAGTCATCCCTTCTGCTGTAGCTTTCTTTGCCCTACCCAGGTGGAGTTGGTTCCTCCTTCCTCTGAGTTCTCAGAGCATTTTGTGCTTATTTCTATTATAGTACTCACCATGCTTAGTAGTAATGGTTTGTTTGCTGTGTACCTCTTCTGTCCTAGGGTTTGTGTGAAGGCCAGGACTGTAGCTTAGTCACCTTTTTAGTGTCTGCACCTAACAAGAGTCAGACATTGGTTAGCTGTATTGTGCTTCACAAGTATATCCCTAATGCTTTGGTCAATGATCTTCAGCATGCAAAAAAATAATATTCTCCTTGTTTCCTGTTTCATCTCCATACATACAAAGAGAAAACAACACACAACCAAACCAAACTCATATATTAATAGAATGAGAAAAGAGCATATAATTTTATACATGTCCATTGTTTTGGATATACTGAAATGTGTGGAAATGGGAGTGAAAAAATACACAGGTTGCTGTTTATGAAACCATTCAAAACCAAAGTGGTATATTCTGGGTAGCTGCGATTTTTTTTGGAAAGGCACTATGTACAATTTTAGGTGTGTGTCAGATAACCTCCTCATCCTCATTTCTCTCAATACCTTTTATCATAATTTCTGAAGCTCCATTTTGCAGTTCCAGTTAAAAGTCTGGAGGCAAGCTCTTCAGAACTCTAACACCTGCTTAGAGCTAACTGGCAGGGGGAGAAATTGAAAAGCAGCAAAGAGTCTTTTCAACAAAGTACTTAGCATTTTAAATAGTAGATGTCTGAAAAAAAATGGTAACAATAATATTGGAAATCCTTACACAACCCCACGCAGGAAGAGGCATGTGAAGCTGTTAAGTGGATTCATACCTTGAGTTCTCAAAAAAGATCCTTCACTTATGGAGATAGTTCTAAATTGATTTGGATCAAATGAAACTTCTAAGAAAGTGGACTTTTCCTTGAGCAGAGATTTATACTTTTTCCTTTAAAATTCAAACCTTTTCCTTCTAACATCAAAGAGGGAGGACTCTAGGCTTTTAGAATCTTATTTCTAATAATATACCAAAAAAAAAATTAAAAAGCCCCAGGAGAATATTTAGAAAATCAAGAAGGAAGTTTTGAAATAATTAAATTTCTGTTCTCATCTGCTATTTGATACTGAATATAAAATACCACATTCCAGGTTAATGACCACATTTTTATAAGGTGTGTGGTTTTTTAACTCTTAATGGTTTCATATTATTTCCATGAATTTCTGGGGATTTTTAAGATTCAGAAGCTTCTTGTGGACTTTTTGGAGATTACATCTTTTAATTTTTTATCTTTTTGTTCTGTAACCGGAAGGAATTGTTTCATTTCTTTCTCCAGCAGAGGGAGACATCTGACCGTGGACGTGGTATTGCTACTTGCCAGGAGTATTCTGTAAGCCCATTTTATCAATATACATAAAAAACTCAATGTTCAAATTAACTAGTTCAATAAGTAATTTAGCTCATTGATTTTGGGGCATATCCTAAGTGCCATTACAAGCTACGGATATTTTAAATGCCATTACCTAATAGAAGGAATGTTTTAAGCACCTTTTATTGATTTTATTACTGCTTTATTTTGCTGTCTTGGTTTAAAATCATTTTAACCACTCCGTAATCAAGAAGAAATATATCGTTGGTGAAATACAGTCAATTCCCTAAAAACCTTTGACATCGTTAAATAAGGAATTACAGTTGTTAAATCATGTCAGGCAATAACTGAGGGACAGAAGAGAGATAAAATCGGGGGCAGTGGGCAGCGTACCAGTAAGCGGGGCTGACCTCTAGCATTCGGATTCTTCATGTATCAGTCACACTCCAGGTTCGCTTATGGTTTTCACATCAGCGAGAAAGATTTAAAATCTCAGGTAGCAGGGAACGTGGAAGAATGCTAGCGAAATGATCCAGGGGCGATTACAGTGCTTTTGAACGACCTCTTGTGACTTTCGGTGAAAATGATTCTCTAAGCTATTTTGTAATTTCATTTACTTTTCTTGCTAGTTTATAGTATATTGATATTCCGTGTAAAAGAGGGAACCAAGAAGCTCACAGGGGTTTTTCACCATTTCCTTCTTCTGCTCATTTGATTCTGTATTAGCGGTGTTACTGAGCCGATCGGCTGGTAGGCAGGGAATCCGGTCCACACGTTGCTTAATCCAAGAGGTGCAGACGTGGGTAGTGAGTGCTGAAGCTCAGACGAGCCCGCTAATGAGTCGATCACATTGACGTCGGATGTAATTTAACTGTAGAGTGGCAAATACCAATACCTGTGTATGATTTGGCAGATGGTAGTTGAACACTGATTAGAAGTTTAGAACGATTCCCAGTAAAAGAGTACCTGGCAGTAACCCAAGAGCAGAGAACCGAGTTTTCCCCATTAAGTGGAATAGGTCCAGCAAGTCAAGTGTTTTGATCATTAATAGAATCTTTCCTTTTCTTTTAGCAAATGTTAGCTTCGAGAGGAAATTGATAATTATGCATAGGTCTATTAAATGATCTTACGGAGAGCTCTTTTCATTCCTTCAAATGAGCTCATATCTACAGTTGTGGCAATTACTCACTGGCAAGGAAAGAAAACTAGTTAAAATGCTGATAGGCATCATTTCGAATATATTGGCGATGTTGGAAGCATCTGGATAGGATTAATCTGGGATTAATGTGTTTGAGGCTGAAAACCAGATATGGCTGTTAACATTAATGACTATTCCATATTATTTTATAAATTATGTAAATATGTTATAATATATAAAATCATTTAAGCTGTATTGAGTATCTGTTATATGCAAGACACTGTTGTAGGTGTCGCAGGTATAAAGAACACCAAGATGGGCCGGGCGCGGTGGCTCATGCCTGTAATCTTAGCACTCTGGGAGGCCGAGGCAGGTGGATCGCTCAAGGTCAGGAGTTCGAGACCAGCCTGAGCAAGAGCGAGACCTCGTCTCTACTATAAATAGAAAGAAATTAATTGGCCAACTAAAAATACATAGGAAAAAATTAGCCAGGCATGGTGGCACATGCCTGTGGTCCTGGCTACTTGGGAGGCTGAGGCAGAAGGATTGCTTGAGCCCAGGAGTTTGAGGTTGCTGTGAGCTAGGCTGAAGCCATGGCACTCACTCTAGCCGAGCAACAGAGTGAGACTCCGTCTCAAAAAAAAAAAAAAAAAAAAAGAATACATCATTCCTTCTCCTCCCTGCCCCCAATTGTTTTTGAAAACCTGTTACAATATTTTCCCTTCTCTCGTTTTTGGTGTACAGAATAGATAATAGGTAAACTGTGCGATCCTAAATGTAGATATAAAAGGAACTAAAAAAAGAAAAAAGAGGAGTAAAAACAGAAGGATTTGGAGAGAGGCAAAAAGGAAGAGGCAGGCCAGGTGGGTGCATGAGACAACTGAAGGGTACCTGCTGGGGAACGATAAAAAACATGACTACATGGAGCTCAATAGAAACCACACTGTCATCTCACCTGAAGTCTGAAAGAAAACCTACAAAAATGGCAATGTCTATTCTGACCAGATAGTAGGAAGATGGCTCAACTTTTCTCACATTTTTCTATACTATTATCATATTATTTCTGTACTGTAAAACAGATTTTCTGGAAAAGAAAGGCAGGGAAATTTATTTTTCAGAAAAAGTAAAAGTCAAGATAAGCACAAATCTTAAGATACTGAAATTTAAATGCTGAGAAACTAAAATTAGACCTATATAGAGATTTTTCTGTTTGAAATTTTATGAAAATGTACCCTTTTTTGGAGGAAGAATGGAGATTGCAGAGCCCAGGGGAAAGACTACATAATGTGGAAGAGTAAAATTCTGGCAATTTTGTGATGCTGCTGGGTTTTGTATAATGTAAAACTGATCAATGAAAGTTAAAGAGTCAGACCAAACAAGAACGCCCTGAGTATCATATAGTGAGTGTCACTCAGGCCTATTCCTGGAAAGGGAGAAGGTGGCTTGGTGTCTCAATATAACTCCCATAATGAGTCCAGAGATCTAGCTCTGTGAAATGGAGGATACAAAACAAAATTCTTCTAAGAAAAAAAAAATTGCAAACCAAACATGCATGCATGCATAGATACATACTTATATACAAAACTAATCTGGGCAAGAAAGTACCCTTCAAAACATATTGTTAGTGGTTAGATTTTAAGAGATTTCTTATTTTATGGTCCATTCCCTTTAAAATTACTTGTGACTTTTTTTATATTTCAAATTTTCCCTGGTAAAAAATTTAATAAAAAATGATTCCATGTTTTCATAATGTAATAATAAGGCCTTTTCTTATCTTTCTTTTAACTGCCATTCCTGATTAACTTAACTTTATTTCCATATGAAAATATAAGTCTTTTTATGAACTGTCATTTTACTTTCCCCAAATTTCTTGCTATGATTTTTGAATATGTCCCCCAAAGTTCATGTGTTGTAAACTTAATCCCCAATGCAACATGTTGGGAGGTGGGGCCTACTAAGAGGTGATTAGGTCATTAGGGCTCTGCCTTCATGAATGGATTAATGTCCATATTGTAAGAGTAGGTTAGTTATCTCAAGAGTGGGCTTGTTATAAAAATGAGTTCAGCCCTCTCTGGCTCTCTTGTTCTCTTGCCCCTCTCTTTTATCCTTCTGCCATGGGATGATGCAGCAAGAAGGCCCTTGCCAGATTCAGCCCTTCCACCTTAGACTTCTCAACTTCCAGAACCATGAGCCAAATCAATTTCTGCTCTTTATAAACTACCCAACATCAGCTATTCTTTTACAGCAGCACAAAATGAACTAAGACACCCCTTAATACTTACTCTATCAGTCATTGCTAAGACTGAAACACTATTAATTGATATCCACCTATGTTACAAAACAACAGTGTCCCAAGTCTTATTTACTATTGATATGAAACTCTAGTTGCATTAAATACAAATTCCAATTTAATATCTATCCAAGAGGATGACAAGAATTGCTTAGAGGCATAAAATTTAGTTTCTTGACTTTTTTGATATTCTGTCCTTATCACCTCTGTTCAAAGCCTAACATGGTGCCAAATACAACTGCATTAGATTTTGTCCAGGATGCTTTTTGATGGTTTTTGATTCCAGCTTTCTTAAATAAGGATAATTTCCAAATATGATTCGAATCTAAATGATTATATCTATAAAAAATACAAACTTTATCTAAATGCTTTAATTAATATTTTAATAAAATATTATCCCTGATAAATTTGTCTTACAACATAATCCAGTGATTTAAATATTTTGCTTTGATAATATGTTTAACAGAGCATAATAATACACTCACTGGAAGGCTTAGGAATTCATTAAAGTAGTCCACAAGGAAGTCATCTGTTGCCAAAGAATCTTCCTGCAAAAACATAAAAACACAGTATTATGATTTTATTAAGATGTTTTAAAAATCTGCCTATGTTATTCATTAATTCTGCTATCAATTTATTATGATGTAGATCTTTAAGTCTTTTTTAGTCTGTCAACAGTGAACCCTCACTATAAAGAGAACACGGTGCTACAATCTTTGGAAGGAAGAAATAATAAAACAGGATGAAGCATACTCTTAAAAGATCTTGCTACTGTGCTTGGAAAACAGAACACATGAAAAATATAGCAAAACATTTAAATGCAACATCAATGATTATAAAATCATACCCCCACATGGTGAATTTCCCACAGATTTATTAAAAATATACATGTTTCATAAAAATAAAGGCAGAGTCAATAAAGACAGAAGCAGTGTTTGGGGTTAAAATGAAATTGAGAATATAAATTTCTTAAATTACCCAACGAAGGGCTAACTGAAGAAAATGTTCTACTGCCTTCCCCCTCAGAACGAGATATAGTTTTCTTAATCTGGATCCTGCTTCACTTTTGCATGAGTAAACTTTGACAATGCATGTGTTCTAAGCATAAAGATTGTATATATTTTTTCCATAACTATCTCATCCACCAACAGAGCCACTTTTCAAAGTGGCAAAATTGAAAAGCCACTGCCAAGAACAAAATCTCTCTTCCAAATCATAAAACACCTTATTTTTTTTTTTTATGTGCTACCTTTTTTTGGGGGGGGGCAACTACAAAGCATTTACAGTACAATGTTAACAGTCACAATTTGTAGTGAGCTGATTTCCCAAAATATATTACAACTCAAGTTGACTTATCTTGTTACATTCAAAAACCTATTCTGTCAAAGTAGTCCAGAGAGTACATACATAGTGCTCCAACTGTACCTATGTACAACCAACACTCCATTTTAAGTGTACAATTAAATGATTTTCAGTGAATTTACCGAGGTGTACCATTGATCAAAGAATCTCTTAACCCATCTATATACCCCTGCCTTTAAAAATCCTTGCTTATAAGGCATCAGGGAGTTTGGGTCTTAAGTGTTACCTGCCCATTCTCCTTGCATGGCACCATGCAATAAAAATGCTCCTTCCTCCCACTGTAACTCTCAGCTTCAGTGTTTGGCTTTGCTGTACCAGGTGAGGGCACCCCAATCTGGTTGGGTAACAGAAACTCTAGCAGAGAAGTTTCACCTGAACAAATGCATTAATTTTAGCTTCTGTTGGTCAGTTATCTTCAAAACAACTCAAGCGGCCTTTTTGAGTTTGGTAGTTTTCAAGTGCTTGCTCAGCAATCAGTCTGTCTTCTTTCCTCACTTTCTTCTCTCTCAGTGCATAAAGTCAAGATTATTTCTGTGATGAAAATAGCCTTTATATTGATATATAAGGGGTCTGGGTTTCCATCCCGACTCTCCTGTTTGTGGTGTAATTGGGCAAGTTTTAAAATTCTTTGAACTTCAGTTCACTTGTTTCTAAATTCAGGTCAAAAATGCCTATTACACTAGGTCATTCATTCAACAAATTTTTTTTGAGCACCTACTATGTACTGGTTTTGTGCTAGTTCCTGGTGATACAGTCATAAATAGTTACAGTTTCTTCCCTCGTGATATTCACGGCACAGATGTGTGGGCTCTGGAATCAGATAGCTATTTCCACTAGCTCTGTGACCTCACCAAGCCTTTGTGTTTTTTCCTTTGTAAAGTGGGACCAATTTCCTCATAAGGTTGTGACATTAAAATCTATGACCAAGGTAAAACACATAGCACATAGTTGCCAGTACATAAAAGATGTTCAATTAGTGAGGAAGACATAAGAAGATTATAATAGTTAATATGTATTGAGTGCTTACATCATACCAGGCACTGCTTAAACATTTTAAATACACAAACTCATTTAGGCCTACCAAGAACCCTTGGAGGTAGACAGTATTCTTTGCTATTTTTATCATCTCCATTTTATGAATAAAGAAGTGTAGAAAGGCCAGGTAAGTTGTCTGAGGTCACATAGCTAATATACAGAGTCAGGATTTGAACCCAAGTGGTCTGGATGCAGAATCCATACTCTTAAGCTTACACCTTCACATCTCAAGGTGTGGTCCTTGGAGGAGCTGGTTCCAAATGCAGAATCTTGGACCCACCCTAGACTTACTGAATCAGAATCTGCATTTTAATGAGATGCGCAGGTGAATCATGCGCACATTGCAGTTGGAGAAGCACTTCTCTGCCCCATGCAAACTCAACTGGAATTTGACTAGTTAAGGACTTTGGTGGAGTCACGTCTGAGATGCTATTAAAGCAAAAGTCCAGGAAAGCTTGGACTTAAAATAATTCAGTAAAATATAATGTATTTTTCTGAAAATTATCGGTATGTAGGTGTTCAATAAAAACACACACACACACACATGCACATGCGCACCAACATTGTGAACAGGAGCACAGACCAGTGACTTGTGAAGCCCTAGCTTCCTCCCTGACCACAGCTGCCCCAACAGATGCCACTGGCCTTAACTCATTCTGCATTTGTCATTGGCCATTAGGCATTATTGCTGACAGCCATGTTCTCTCTCACCTTGATGGTTTAGAAAGCAATTTGCATAGGCATAATTGTTTTGTTTTGTTTTCTTCCCTTCTGCGTTGTCATGGTTACTCAGTTCATTTGCATCTTTAAGCGTCTTTCACATTAACCTGAATGCCAGTCAGAGGATCTCCTTCAAGGAGGGGGAAATCACAAATGAAGGGTGAGGCAGAGTCCTAATACTCGAGTGTCTGGTAATGGTTTTTATATGAAGGCACCTCTAAAGTAGAAATAATTTTTAAGATTCAGCCTGGAATCATAATTCAACTGGAGGCCTCCTCTTCAGATCTGGAGTTGGAGCTTTGTATCTTGCTTATGTGCAAGTCTCAGTGGCAGAGAATGTGTCCTGAAGCAGAAAGGGAGTCATTATTGTAATGTGACTAAGCACAGAGACGACTATGGGGAGAAATACACTTCCCAAGGCAATTTCATTCTTCCAATTGCTGGGGAAGGGGGGTAAAGTTAGTTCATCAAACCTTTCCTTGATGATGTAAGTCACAAAAGTAACCCAAGGCTCCTTGTTCATTCCTCATCAATCTACCCTAGTCCCCAGATGACTTTGTGAATCCCTATTTCAGTCATCTGCTGTACCCAAACCACTCAAAAACATAATGGCTTAACCACCAATCATTTCATCTCTTATGATTCAACGTGTTGAATGGGTTCAGCTGAATGATTCTTTGTTCATGATGTTAGCTGGGGCAGCAGTCATCTGGGTGCTTGATTGGGCTAGGATGTTCAAGATGGCAGATTACTCACATGGCTGGCAGTTGATGCAGGCATTTGGTGGAAAGCTCCAGTGGGCAGTTGACCAGAGTTTTTTGGTCCCCTCCATGTGGCCTCTCCATATGGCTTGGATCACTCGCAGCATCGTGGCTGAGTCCCAAAAGGGAGTATTCCAAGGAAAGAAGTACTCTATTGGTCAAGAGACAGTGCTGATTCAAGGGAAGAGAAAACAGGCTCTCCACCTCTTGATGATCATAGAGGAGGCTAGGACTTGCTGGACAATCCTTGGAGACTAGCTTATATAACGTCTCCTTCTAACCTTTATTGTCCACCTTTCCCCAACTCAAACTTTTGTACTGTACCCTCTTGAATTCTTTTTAGTCACCAACAAAATTCCCTCTCACCCAAGTCTCTTCTCTAAATACTACCTTTACATTCTTGCTCTACATAAATCCTGCTTTTTTCCTGAAGATGCAGCTTTTGCTGCCACCCTCTGACGTGGTGGCTATTTTCTGTCCTAGGTTTCCCATATCCCTAAACCAGAGGGTGGGTTGGGTGCCTTTCCTTACTGTTCATTTCAAGTTTCCAAGACCATTCTCCCTCCTCACTAATGCCACCCCGTCTCTATCTTTGAATCTTATGTCATTGGACCAAACCACCCACCACTCCTCTTGGTTACAGTCATCAGCCAACCCTGTCACTCTCCCTCCTTCCTCTAAGATTTAGGATCTCCTGCATAGCCACTCTCTCTATTACTACTCCTTTCATGATTCTTGGACATTTCCATACCATATCAATAACCCTTCAAATATTCTGCCTCTCTGTCCCTTGACTTTCCTTCCTCCAGTGATTTTGTCTCTCCCCACCGCAGCTACACACTCCCATAGTATACCCTGGAATTATTTCCAATTCCTTTGCCTCGTTCATAATCTCTGTTCTACCAAGGCATCAAATCCAAGCAGTTGTTTTGTTACTGTAAAAAGTATAGCTGGGGCATGACAAAATTAATGACAACATTCTTAATGCCTTTGGGCCAAACAGTAGAATGGTTTTAGCCAGTTTATTTAAGAGCTGCTTAACAGAGATGAGCAAATGCTCACCAATTGCATGCTGAAAAAACCTGCTAAATCCATGGAGGAATAACAGTATGGGACACCATGCAGGGTGGATCATGCTACATGTAGAGTCATTTTGAGATCTACTTTTGTTTCTTGGGCATTGTGGTTCATTGGGCAATTCCTATGAGCATCAGTTTCCTTATATAAAACTACTATAAGATATTCAGCTGAGTCTACCTCATAGGATTGCTTTGAGAATTAAATCAAATAATATATGTGATGCTCATTTGTAAATTGTAAAGGACCTTGCAATATGATTTTTTAAATGTAAACTTGTACCAGATCTTAGTCTGAAGAATAGCATGATAAAGTTTAACAAGAATTTTAGAAGAACTAAAGGTATATTTTAAAGTCTTTCCAGGGAGAGTTGGTTGTTGCAGGCTGTTTAGTTCTGATACATTTTGATGCCTGTTCCTAATGTCTAGCATTGCCACTTCTGCTCATTTGGGGGAAGTTCATTTTATGACAAAGAACAGTTTTTAGAGCTTTATAGAACTTCATATTATTTCTTTCCAATTAATATTAAGGGTTATCATATGCCAGATATTGTACTAGGTGCTGGGAATTTGCTCATGGGCAAAAATAGATGCAGTGCCTACCCTTACAGAGCTTTTAGCTGGGCTAATCAACAGTCACACAATTGTGATAAGAGCTAAAAAGAAGACATGATAAGTCTAGGAGGGCCTGTACTGGGAAGATCTGACCTAGACAGGATGTGGAGAAGGCTTCCCTGAGGAGCTAAGATCTGATGGAAGGTAGGAATCAAATAGATGAAGAAGAGAGTTTTATTACTTTCCTATGGCTGTTGTAACAAGTTACCACAAATTTAGTTGCTTAAACAACACAAATTCATTATCTTATAGCTCTGGAAGTCAGAAGTCATAAAATCAAGGTGGCAACAGGGCTGCATTCCTTCTGGATGCTCTAGGAAAGAATCTATTTCTGGGCCTTTTCCAGTTCCTAGAGGCCACTTAATGCTTCTAGAGGCCACATTGTTGACTTATGCCCTCTTATTTCATCTTCAAAGCCAGCAACATAACATCTTCAAATCTCTCTCCTCTCTGACCTTGGCTTCCATCACCACATCTCCTTCTCTGACTCTGCCTTTCTCTTTCCCTTATAAAGACACTTGTGATTACAATGAGCCCACCCAGACAATCCAGGATATTCCCCACCCTCCATCTCAAGATCTTTACTTTAATCACATCTACAAAGTCCTTTTTGCCATATAATGTAATACGTTCATAGGTTCTGGGGATTAGAATGTGGATATCTTTGGGAGAGGGGGATATTATTCTGTTTACCAAAGGAGGGAAGAGCATTTTATGTGGAAGAAACACCATGTGCAAAAGTCCTGGATTGGACAGAGAATCTCAAATAGAAGGGACCAAAAGTAGATCAGTGTGGCTGGAGCCCAGAGTTAGAGAGAGGGTGGGGGATAAAGAGGCTAGAGAGATGGGCAGGGACTAGACCAGGGGTGGGGAATCTGTGGCCTTCTAGGTCCTTAAGTGTGGCCTTTTGACTGAATCCAAATGTAACAGAACAAATCTTTTTATTTTTATTAATATATTTTTATTTTTTAAAATGAATGTATTTAAAATACCAAAGAATAAAATAAGTTTCAATGAAATAATCCTCCCAGATTGAATGGCACAGTTAGAACATTGGTAGCCATAAGGGCTAAATTGACGGCTACTATGCTCATGATTTAGTTCTAACTTGCCCCGCCTGACTGGCACCACTTCCGCAAGAGGCTGGCTGGCGAGAGTTTATGGGGGTCAAGTACACAAGTCTGTTATCAGTGTTTGACAGAGGTGCACTGTGTTTCTGTTTGAAGTGGAATTTGTGAATAGTTGCACAGCTCGACAGTATTTAATTCTGTCTGCTTAACAGCCCATCA
The DNA here is from genome assembly GCA_963574885.1 of Lepilemur ruficaudatus. Taxonomy (NCBI): domain Eukaryota; kingdom Metazoa; phylum Chordata; class Mammalia; order Primates; family Lepilemuridae; genus Lepilemur; species Lepilemur ruficaudatus. Next base: position 16,513 of record CAUYRT010089562.1, read on the forward strand.
TGTCAAAGGAGACCAAGAGAATGCTGAAGAAAGAAAACAGATTTTTAAATGAGGAATGGGAATTGCAATATTATCTTGTTTCTGCTAAAGATAAGATTTACTTGCTTTGTGATATTGCAATATCAACATTAAAGAGATCCAATGCTCATCAGCATTATAACACTCATAAGGACCACAAATATTTTAAATTAGAGGGAGAGGCATGAGAAGTTATATTGTAGAAATTAAACAATGAAAAGCAAAAGCAAAGACAATTCTTTTAAGCAGCCATAACGTCTGGAAGTAATGCCACTGAAGCAACCTATAAAGTAGCTTACATACTCGAGAAGAAAGGGAAGCCATTCAGTGATGTAGAAATTGTGAAAGAATGCATTGTCGAAGTTGTAGGATGCTTAGACCCTGATGATGTTTCAAAGTACAAACAACTGCCTCTTCGGAGAAGAACCATAACTGATCGGCGGCATGAATTAGGCTTCAAATTAACAGAACAACTTCATGCAATACTTCAAAAGGAAAATATATATTATTTAATAATTTTGGATGAATCAACTGATACTACTGACTCGATGCAGGTTTTATACTTCATTCAGGTCATAACAGAAGATTTTCTTTGTTACAAAGAGTTACATGCTTTGGGCACTCTTGTGAACAGAACATGGAGATTAGGTATCTTCAACAAATTTCAAGATAAATGTCATGAAGTTGGACTGAATTTGTTAAATTTAGTGAGTGTATATACAGACAGTGCACCTTCCATGACAGGAAAACATGAAAGGTTTATTGCCTAGATAAAAAAAGTATTAACAGATCCATATGCTCTCATTTCTTTTCATTGTATCTTGTATCATCTCTGTGCTAAAGCTACTATTTTAAGTGACACTTTGCAACAAGTTATAAGTATCGTTAGCTATATTTGTGCAAATGCAACTCGACATCATTAGTTTCATTCCCCCTCCATTTTTTACATTTGAGGACATTGAGATCCTAAGATGCTTGTATATAGATGAGCTTAGTTAGACTGAAATCTAAGTGAAGTTCCAGTGCTGTGCCCTTCCCCATACACTATCACAATGTCCTTCTCAACCCTATTATTTTGAAACTAAGAAAAAATTGTTATTTAAAACCCAAACTGATTATATCCTCATCTGCCCTCTGAAGTGGTGACATAATTCACAGCAATAAGGAACTAAATCTCTGCTCCTTTCTAATCACAGGGACTGTGGAGTGAGAGAGAAGGCAAGTTCGGATATTTCAAAACCTCTGCCGGTGGGTATCTGGCCCATTTTGTAACAAAATATAAAATAATGACACATGGATGTGGCTGCCTTTCTAGGCAGAGGTGTAGAGAGCTAAAAGACATTGCATAATATTGTGAGGGGAATGGGATTTTCTGGGGAACCCTGAGATGATGATCCCTCAACTGGGTAATCAAGAGGCTTAGAGGACAAGCAGCATGGCTAAACAACATGGAGAGCTGGTCTAAATATTTTATAAAAATAAAAATGTCTGCTAATCAATTTTTAGCCATTTGGCCTTGCCGCTAAGTGGAAAGCTGTTTTTTTTATATTCCATTAATTTTAAAGGATAACATTACAATGCATTCTGTCCCAATCCAAGATATTCAAACAGTTTTCATAAATAAGAAAATATATCAAGTAAACAGTGAAAACAAGTTTATATAAGAAATTAACAACAATTTGAAAGTAAATAAATGTAGTTTGTACACAAATACAATGTAATGAGGAAAAGTAGACTTAATAGGGATGGTGGGGTGTCACTTTTTTGGAAGGCGAACTCTTTTGTCTATTCTATACCATTTGCTTCACCAGGTTTCAACTTTGAGGAGGGGGTTCATGGTTATTTTGTACTCTAACTGTACTTAAATATAAAGTTATAGCCTACAAATCACCTTTAGGACAAAATAAAAGCTAAACATGAGAGCACTTTGAAATGTGAAATTACACATGCACAAAGATTAAGGAAATGTAGACAATAGCTCTTCATCCCTCTTAGTTGGCATCCATATGCAAAGCAGAACATTCTGGGCTCATTCAAACATGATGCTCAATTCAAATTTGTTCCATATGATATGCTCTGACAAGTAAATGTATGTCGAGTAAAATTTGTGAGGAAGACTTAGCCTGTAACTAAAATGATGTCATATCACTTCTTATAGTATATTTGCTTGGTGTGTTTGGGGAATAAAAAAGTCAATATATTGGGGAAAAAAGGAGAGTCATTGTTCAAAAAGTGGTACAACCTTTCAAGAGCCATTATGACCCGAAGTCATTAACTGAACAGTCATTATGTGAGGTAAGTCTGTACCTGGAAAGAAGGAATAGAATCATCTCGATTAGTTTCTCATTAATCATAGTTACCCTTTAAGCCTGGGCACATTGCCAACTCAAGCCAAATTAGAGTCTCCTCTCACAGAGAAGGGAGTGGCTGTTTGGGAGGCCACTAAATGTGTCTGCCACAAGATATCTGTTCCCTTCCACACTGCTTGGATAATGTGCATTATACAAGAAGTTAACAGAAGCTTGGTAATAGAGTTATATATAACTTTAAAAATTTTTTGAAATTTTTAATTATTATGGGTACATAATAGTTGTATGTCTTTATAGGGTACATGTGATATTTTGATACAGGTATACCATGTGAATTAATCAAATCAGGGTAATTGGGGTATCCATCACCTCAGGCATTTATCGTTTCTTTGTGATAGGAACATTCCAATTCTACTCTTTTAGTTATTTAAAAGTATACCCTAACTTATTGTTGATTATAGTCACTTTGCTATGCTATCAAATATTGTTCATTCTACCTAACTACATGTTTGCACCCATTAACCATACCCACTTTATCCTCCCCTCCACCCCCACTACCCGTCTCAGCCTCTGGTAACCATCATGCTACTCGCTGTCTCCAGGAGATCAATTGTTTTAGATATTTAGCTCCCACATGTGAGTGAGAACATGCTAGATTTGTCTTTCTATGCTTGGCTTATTTCACTTAATTTAATGTTCTCCAGTTCCATCCATGTTGTTGCAAATGGCAGGATTTCATTCTTTTTTGTGGCTATATAATATTCCATCGTGCATGTGTACCACAATTTCTTTATCCATTCATCTGTTGATGGGCACTTAGCTTGATTCCATATCTTGGCTGTACAGCATAGTGCTGCAATACACATGGGAGTGCAGATATCTTTCAATATAGTGTGTTCTCCTCCTTTGGATATATATCTAGCAGTGGGATTGCTGGATCATATGGTAGTTCTATTTTTAGTTTTTTGAGAAACTTCCATACTGTTCTCCATAGTGGTTGCACTAATATATATTCCCACCAACAGTATACAAATGTTGCCCTTTCTCTATATCCTCACCAGCATTCGTTATTGCCTTTTTGTTAAAAGCAATTTTAACTAGGTTGAGATGATATCTCATTGTAGTTTTGATTTGTATCTCTCTGATGACTAAGGATGTTGTGCATTTTTTTCTGTTTATACCTGTTGGCCATTTGTATGTTCTTTTGAGAAATGTCTATTCATATCCTTTGCCCATTTTTAAATCAGATTATTTGATTGTTTCCTACTGAGTTGTTGGAGCTCCTTATATGTTCTAGTTATTAATCCCTTGTCAGATGAGTAGTTTGTAGATATTTTCTCCAATTCTGTGGGGTTGTCTCTTCACTTTGTTGATTGTTTCCTTTGCTATGCAGAAGCATTTGGGCATGATGTGATCCCACTTGTCCAATTTTGCTTTGGTTGCCTGTGCTTTGTGGGTATACTCAAGAAGTCCTTGCCAAGACCAATGTCCTGAAGTGTTTCCCCAATGTTTTCTTTCAGTAGTATCATAGTTTCAGATCTTAGATTTCAGTCTTTAATCCATTTTGATTTGATTTTTGTATATGGCATGAGATAAGGGTCCAGTTTCATTCTTCTGCATGTGGATATCCAGTTTTCCCAGCACCATTTATTGAACAGACTGTCCTTTCCCTACTGTATGTTCTTGGCACCTTTGTTAAAGATAAGTTCACTCTAGATATATGGATTTATTTCTGGGTTCTCTATTCTGTTCCATTGGTCTATGTGTCTGTTTTTATGCTAGTACCATGTTGTTTTGGTTACTACAGCTCCTGTGGTATAATTTGAAGTCAGGTAATGTGATTTCTCCAGTTTTGTTCTTTTTGCTAAGGATGGCTTTGGCTATTCTGGGTCCTTTGTGGTTCCATAAAAATTTTATGATTATTTTCTCTATTTCTGTGAATGTCATTGTTATTTTGACGGGGATTGCATTGAATCTGTAGATTGTGTTGGGTAGTATAGACATTTTAACAATACTGATTCTTCCACTCCATGAACATGTAATATCTTTATATTTTTTGTTCTCTTCAATTTCTTTCATCAATGTTTTGTAGTTTTTGTTGTCAAAATCTTTCACTCCTTTGGTAAGTTTATTTCTAGGTATTTTAGTTGTAGCTATTGTAAATGGGATTACTTCCTTGATTTATTTTTCAGATTGTTTGCTGTCAGCATATAGAAATGCTACTGATTTTTGTATCCTGCAACTTTACTGAATTTGTTTATCAGTTCTAATAGTTTTTGTTTTGGAGTCCTTAGGTTTCTCTCGGTATAAAATCATATTGCCTGCAAACAAGGATAATTTGACTTCTTCCTTCCAATTAGGATGCCCTTTATTTCTTTCTCTTGTCTGATTGCTCTAACTAGAACTTCCAATATTATGTGAAATAACAGTGGTGAAAGTAGGCATCCTTATCTTGTTCCAGTCTTAGAGGCCTTCAGTTTTTCACCATTCAGTATGATACTAGCTGTGGGTCTGTCATATATGGCTTTTATCAGGTTGAGGTAAGTTCCTTCTATATCCATTTTTTGAAAGTTTTTATCGTGAAGGGATGTTGAATTTTATCGAATACTTTTTCAACATCAATTGAAATGATCATGTTTTTTGTGCTTTATTCTGATGATATGATATATCAATCAATCACATTGATTGATTTGCATATGTTGAACCATCTTTGCATTCATGGGATGAATCCCACTTGATCATGATGAATAATCTTTTTTTTTTTTTTTCTGAGACAGAGTCTCACTGTGTTGCCCTGGCTGGAGTGCTATGGCATCAGCCTAGCTCACAGCAACCTCAAACTCCTGGGCTCAAGTGATCCTCCTGCCTCAGCCTCCCAAGTAGCTGGGACTACAGGCATGAGCCACCATGCCCAGCTAATTTTTTTTTCTATATATTTTAGTTGGCCAATTAATTTCTTTCTATTTTTGGTAGAGATGAGGTCTCGCTCTTGCTCAGGCTGGTTTTGAACTCCTGACCTTGAGCCATCCACCTGCCTCGGCCTCCCAGAGTGCTAGGATTACAGGCGTGAGCCACCGCGCCTGGCCCATGATGAATAATCTTTTAAATTTGTTGTTGAATTCAGTTTGCTGGTATTTTGTTGAGGATTTTTACATCCATATTCATCAGAGATATTGGCCTGTAGTTTTCTTTTTTTGTTGTATCTTTGTCTGGTTTTGGTATTAGGGTGATACAGACCTCATAAAATGAGTTTGGGAGTATCGTCTTCTTCTTGATTTTTTTGGAATAGTTTAAGTAGGATTGGTATTCTTTGAATGCTTGGTAGAATTTAGTAGTAAAGCCATGGGGTCCTGGGCTTTTCTTTATTAGGAGACTTATTATTACTGCTTCTATCTCATTACTTGTTATTGGTTTATTCAGGTTTTAGATTTCTTCCTGGTTCAATCTTGGTAGGTTGTTATGTGTCTAGGAATTTATGCATTTCTTCTAGGTTTTCTAATTTATTGGTGTATAGTTGCTCATGGTAGTCTCTAATTATCCCTTGTATTTAATATTTCTGTAGTATCATTTGTAATATCTCCTTTTTCATCTCTCATTTTATTTATTTGGGTCTTCTCTCTTCTTTGTCTGGCTAAAGATGTATCAACTTGTTTTTATTTTTTTGAAAAACCAACTTTTTGTTTCATTGATATTTTGTATTTTTTTGTTTCAACTTCATTTATTTCTGCTCTGATATTTATTATTTAATTTTTTCTACTAATTTTGGGTTTCGTTTACCCTTGTTTTCCTAGTTCTTTGAGATGCATCATTAGGTTATTTATTTGAAGGTTTTCTACTTTTTTGATGTAGGCACTTATTTTAAATTTTCCTCTTGTTACTGCTTTTGCCGTGTCCCACAGGCTTTGATATGTTGCATTTTTGTTTTTATTTGTTTCTATACATTTTTTGATTTCCTTCTTACTCTCTTCATTGATCCAGTGGTCATTCAGGAGCATACTGTTTAATTTCTATGTGTTTGTATATTTTCCAAAGTTCCTCTTGTTATTGATTTCTAGTTTTATGCCATTGTGATCAGAAAAATACTTGGTATGAATTCAATTTTTTTGAATTTTTAAAGACTTATTATGTGGGTTAACATATGGTCTATCCTAGAGAGTGATCCATGAGCTGAGGAGAAGAATGTGTATTCTGCAGCTGTTGGATGAAACATTCTGTAAATATCTATTAGGTCCATTTAGTCTGTAGTGCAGATTGAGTCCAATATTTCATTATTGATTTTCTGTCTGGATGATCTGTCCAATGCTGAAAGTGGAGTGCTAAGGTCTCCAGTGATTATCATATTAGGGTCTATCTCTCTGCTTAGCTCTGATAATGTGTGCTTTATATATCTGGGTACTCGAGTGTTTGGTGCATATATATTTAGAATTGTTATATCCTCTTGCTGAATTGACTCCTCTATCATTATATAATGACCTACTTTGTCTTTTTTTTAGGGTTTTTGTCTTGAAATCCATTTTATCTGATAGAAGTATAGCTACTCCTGCTCTTTTTTGGTTTCCATTTGCATGGAATATCTTTTTCTATCCATTGTTTTTAGTCTATTTGTGTCTTTATAGGTGAAGTGTGTTTCTTGCAGACAACATAGAGTTGGCTCTTCTTCTTTTTTTTTTTTTTTATCCATTCAGCCACTCTATGTCTTTTGATTGGAGAGCTTAGTCCATTCACATTCAATGTTATTATTGATAGGTAAGGACTTACTGCTGCCATGTTATTATTTGATTTCTGGTTTTGTGGTCTTCTTTTCCTTCCTTCCTTCCTTCCTGTCTTCCTTTGTTAAAAGTGATTTTTTTTGGCACTGTGTTTTAATTTCTTGCTTTATATTTTTTGTGTATCTGTTGAAGGTTTTTTGATTTGAGTTTACCATGAGGCTTGCAAAAAACATTTTATAACCAATTATTTTAAACATATGGCAACTCTGCTTACAAGCAAACAAGAGAAATCTAATATAAATTCTACCCCTTAACTCCATCCCCCTCCCACTTTTGAACTTTTTATTGTTTCCATCCATATCTTTTTATACTACATCTCTCAAAAAGTTGTTATTTTTAATAGGTTTGTCTCTTAGTCTTTCTACTGAAGACATAGTGGTTTATACACTGGAATTACAGTAATAGAGTATTCTGTATCTGTGTCCTTAGTGTTACTAGTAGGTTGTATACCTTTAGGTGATTTCTTATTTTACATTAACATCTTTTTCTTTCATATTCAAGAACTCCTTTTAGCATTTCTTGTAGGACAGGTCTGGTGCTGATGAAATTCCACAGCTTTTGTTTGTCTTGGAAAGTCTTTATTTCTCCTTCATGTTTGAAGTATATGTTTGCAGGATATAATATTCTAAGGTTAAGGTTTTTTTACTTCAGCATTTTGAATATGTCATGCCACTCTCTCCTGGCCTGTAAGGTTTCCACTGAGAAATCTGCTGACAGACATACTGGAGTTCCATTAAATGTTATTTTTTTCTTTTTTCTTGCTTCCCTTACGACCTTTTCTTTATCCATGACCTTGAGCTTGATTACTAAATGCATTGAGGTAGCCTTGTTTCAATGCAAAGTCCTACGATCACTTCACTCTCTCTCTCCCCCAGGCACCCAGATTCTCTCTCCACTGGGTGTACTGGTGTGGCACTGCCAAGGCATGGGGGCTGGTAGCATGGGCAATGCAAGACTGTCTTTTATGCGCTCATCAGTGCCTCTTTCCTTGATATAGTGTTAAAACCAGGTAGTATGATCGCTCACCTGATTTTTGGTTCTTTTGAAGGTGCTTGCTTGCATGGATAGTTGTTGATTGGATGTTCATGTGGAGGTATGATTGCTGGAAATTTCTATTTGGCCATCTTGCTCTACCTACTTTAGACTTATAAAACTTTAATCACAGAATTAACAGGTCATTGTGGTTCTTAGAAATGCTTTACCGGTGAGTAATTGATTACCAGTTGCTGGCACAAGGAGTCCTAAGTATCTCAAAATCAGGCAATAGCCACCCTCCATACTGCAGAAAATGGAGCATTTGACACTTGCATTGAAACTTGAAGATCTACTTGCATCGTTGTTTCTTTAGATAGCCAATGTGACATGTCCCATTCTACTTGCCAGGCTTGGAGAAGGCTCCAGTGATCACCTCTTGGTGCCATCTATCATGAGTATAAAGCATATCTAAAATCACTTTTCAGATGACCAAACCTGGAACTTTCTTTTCTTTGGACTTGATGATTTTGAAATTGAGTTATTGATTCAGTGACCCCTTACTGAACATCTATTGCAAGTTAGGCACTTTGCTCAGTGCTGTGGAGAATTCAGAGACAAATCAGACATGACCCTTCCCTCAAAGAGCTTACAGTCTAGCAGAGGAGATAAGATATGAATAACAATTCTAAAAGAGGGACAGATAGATATTTCTGAAAAAAATTAGGAATATTTTTTTTTCAGTGCTTCTTCATTTGTTATTTGGGATTCTTCTGTAAGAGCTGTCTCTCCTTTTCCTTGTTTATTCACTAATTTCTTGATATCAGTATGACTCCATGGATATTTATTACTTTTTTAGTTTTTAATCATATTGTTGTTTATTTTGTTGCTAATATTGCTCAGCATGGAATATTTATTAATATTCTTAAAGTTTTTATAACCCTTGACTTAGTAATTCAAATATACCTAACCTAGGGATCCTCAAACCCCTAAAAAATCCACACATGGATTTCAGGCAAATTAAACTATATACAAAAGTGTGGTTATATGTTTGATTGCATTATTCTTGGGAGAGGCCCTTAATTTTGTCTAGTTCTTAAATAAAAACATTGTTTAATTCACTACAATACTCCCACTTCTAGAAACCTATCTTAAGGAAATAATCAGACGTGTAGACAAAGATTTATTATTAAGGATGTTTATCACAGCATTTTATATTACAGTATAAAACTGGAAATAACCCAAATATCAAATAACTGAGAATTAGTTAATTATAGGATGTCTTCACAATGGAATTTATGTTCTGTTTCAAAGAGACCTCAAATAATTAACAACATGGAAATATGCTCTTGACAAAATGTTAAGTAAAACAAAATGTATCCATGGTATGCTTTCAATTATGTTAAAAAATTATCTAAAAGGCTAAAGGAATAACACAAGAAAATATTGACAATGATTATCTCTGTGAGTTGTGGAATTAAGAGTGATCTGTTTTCTTTAGCCTTTTCCATATTTCTCAACTTTTCTACAATGAGCATGGATCACTTCACAAATGAGAAAAAAATTAAAAGTTACGTGAAAACTAGTGCAGATAAAGTGTCATGGCAATTCTACAGTGAGATCCCTTTTATTTGGGAAATCAGAGAGGCCTCTTAGAGGATGTGGCTTTTGAACATATCTTTGAATCATGGCCATCGTCTTGACCTTCTGAGGGGGCTGAGAGAGGGCAAATAAGGAGGGGGAGGTAGTTGAAGATACCAAGAGTTGAAGGAGAGAGCTCCATGTAAAGTTGAGATGTGGTGGTGGCCTAATCACTCTTCCCAGAAGTCCTGGGACAGGGAGGGCTAGCCTACTTTTAGGCAAACAGCAGATTTGGAGTGTGGGCTGACACCAAGGGCCTCGTAAGACTCCTGAGATGTGGCCTATGCTGTCCAGAGACCCTTCCTATTCTGTGATAGAGAGTTCAACATGGGGTTACACTGAATGAGTTATGAAGGGTAGAGTAATAAAAAATTTGGCAGGTGGACTTTTTTGGAGGAATTAGCCCAAAATTCTGAGAGTGGGATTGTAAGACTTAGGGAAGAATAGTGAAAATGCAAAATAGTATATAGCACTTTGTGACTTAAATTGTTTTGAAGCCAGATGTCTTAGTGTGAAGCTGTACTTTTTAATCCCTTACATACCCAGAGGAAAACAAAAGCTAGTAACAGATTGATTAATGCCATATGGTATAAGATTACACTGCATGATGTTATTAGTACAATTTGCTATTCTACATTAGCTTTAACAAGACAATAACTTTTAAGGAACTGATCATGCATTTTGACCCATCAATTTATTTGGGAAATAACACTTAAGAAATTAACTCAAAATGAGAAAAATGTACTATTTATGTAAAGTAACTATTTTCATAAAAGAAGAAAAATACTAGAAATCCACTTGCACTAGAACTCAAGGGTGTTTAAATATATTAAATAAAAGAAACATATTATTGTCATGAAAATTATTAATTTATAGGTTTAATTGTTATATGACACAACAATAAATTCAGATTAGGAAAA
>CAUYRT010089564.1:0-25360 GCA_963574885.1 Lepilemur ruficaudatus
AACTCTCACACACCCCAATTCTCACACACCCCAACTCTTGCACACCCCAACTCACACACCCCGACTCTCACACACCCTGACTCTCACACACCCTGACTCTCACACACCGCAACTCTCACACACCCCAACTCTCACACACCCAACTCTCACACACCCCAGCTCTCACACACCCCAACTCTCACACACATCCCAACTCTCACACACCCCGACTTTCACACACCCCGACTCCCACACACACCCTGACTCTCACACACACCCCGACTCCCACACACACCCCGACTCTCACACACCCCAACTCTCACACAGCCACCTCTCACACACCGCAACTCCCACACACACCGACTCTCACACACCCTGACTCTCACACACCCCGACTCTCACACACCTCAACTCCTACACACCCCAACTCTCACACACCCCAACTCTCGCACACCCCAACTCACACACCCTGACTCTCACACACCCCAACACACACACACCCCGACTCTCACACAAACCAACTCACACACCCCAACTCTAAAACAGCCCAACTCTCATTCACCCCATCTTTCTCACACACCTCAACTCTTACACACATACCAATTCTCACCCCACCCTCACACACACTCCAACTCTCAAATAGCCCCTCTCACACACACCCCAACTCTCACACACACCCCAACTCTCACAAAACCCAACTCACACACACACACCCCTCAGCTCCACCACTCAGAGACTCCGTCGTCTCCAGGGACTCTTCCAGGGAGTGGGCTTCTCAGCCACCTCCACTCTGGGGGTGTCACTCATGGGTCTCCAGCTTTCCTTTCCTGTCCCTCGTCTCTCATCAGACTCTGTACTTTTGAAAACAAAACGTCTCTTGACCACAGGTGGGCAAGGGAAGCTCCAGGCCTCTTGACCTCAAAGCCCTCTCTCCCCTCGGACTTCAGAAGCAGAGAAGACAATCTCAGTCAATTGTTCTGCACCATAAAGTATTTGCTCATTGTCTAATTCCAGCTTCTTTGGTCCCAACGTTATTACATTATGTTCATTTTGCATTCAAAGGGAGGAATTGATTGGACAAACATATTTTAAACATTCTCAGAAGAATTTTCCTCCCATGGAAGGTCTTGGAGTAGACAGTACAGAGAGTAGAGAGCTTTTAAAGAAAGAAAATGTGTCTAGAGAACATTCTGCCCACTGGAGAGAAACAAACTGTGCAGGTCTCATTTACAGCTGTATCCCCAGAGAAGACTGCAGGTATACAGCTGGTGCTCACTAGTAATAGTTGAGGTAAAAATGAATGAATGTTTGCAGCAAACTGGATAAAGAAAGAGAACAGGGTACCCCCTAAGCACCCATCTTCACCTTGAATCAATCAAGAATACACGTGCAGCTTAGGAATGGGAGGTTCGGGGCAAACCCATTGAGCACAGTGGCTGTGGGCTCTGGGCTCTCCACTAGTGCTTGGACAGAGCTGAAGATTCCCAGGCAGCCACTGTGTGCCTCATCCATACAGTGACTGCTGGGGCCTGTGTGACTCACTGGCCTCACCCCACACTGTTCTGAGCAGTGCAGAAGGTCTACGGCAATGAGAATTGCACAGGCACTGCTGGCTAATCACAGGGCAGTCGGGTCTTCCTGGACTCTCTTGACATGAGTACCTATGGTGACAATAGCAGCAAGTAGCCCTAGATTTCATCCTGTCCACTTTCCTGCTTCTGGGCTCCACCCCTCCTCAGAAGGTGGGCTTAACCTCCCATCACACCAATAAACAAACCTCCCTTCAACGTCAAGCAGCTCAAGCATCAGACAGTCAAAGTGCAGAGAAGCATGCTCCCCCGCCCCTTTCCAGGAAAGCTGGAAAAGAACACATATTGCCTGGCTTTGCCAGGGCTGTGGATAGTTATGGTCACAGATGCGTACAAGGTGCACAAAACAAAATGGCACAGCCACCAGAGACCAGGCTGCGCTTCAGCAGGCTACAAGGAAGGAAACCAAAGGACCAATCAAGTGCCTCACGAAGAGACCCGGTCAGAAACACCAGAATGGACACCTGCTCAACCATCTCAATCAAATGTGCCTTTTTCTGAGAAAGGCCTGCAGTCTTTGTTGTTGGAACCAGTGCATTCAGTCATGCTTCAAAAGATCCCCAGCTCTGGGCCCAGCAGCCTTGAAATTGAGATGGGAAGACTGGAAATCATTCCACCAGGAATCAGGATTACGGGCCACCTAGGGGGGCACCAGGCTCTCAACTCGCCTCTTGTAGAAAGGGTTGCTTTCCATTTCTTTTTTAAAAGTAGGGAAACTGCAGGAATAATCACATGTTGTAAATATACTACTCCCTACTTCAGGCAACCTCTTCACAGCAACCAAGACCCAGGAAAGTCTGTCATTACGGTCCATAAAGGAAGGAAAGTCATATCAACATTGAGGTTTCTGTGGTGAGCCGTGATGAGGTCTCCCCAGAGCTCGCTGGGACTCTCTCTCCGGGCTACTTTATCCCAACATGGCTGTGGTTTGGTCTTCAAACAAGTTGAAAGATAAGCAAATACCCTTCCTTCCAGGTTACATTTGACTGCCCTCGGTGTCAAGTGTGTTTTGTGAATGCCAGCAACCTAGCAGAAAGCCACAATTCGCCCACACTTGACCACAGAACCCCCATCTAGAATAAACCAGAATTGGGGCAGAGTTTCCCATACAAAGAGCGAAATCGAAGTTGATGCAAAGGTGATACAGCCAGCCTCTCAACCGCTGATCTTTTTGAAGTGGGAAATGAGAAAACAAGGGCAACCAGATGGGTAACTCAAACCGCCACAAAACCTCACCAGACATCACCAGTGATGTCTTAGCAACACGGAGAACAAAAATTATGGAGTGTATTGGTAGACTAAATCTGCACCGGCCAACTCAGTAGTCACTAGCCACATGTGGTTATTTCAGTGTATATTTTAATTGATTAAAATGAAATAAAATTTAAAATCCAACACTTTAGTCATGCCAACCACACATTCCAAGTGTGTTCAATAACCACAGGTGCGCCAGTAATCCTAGCACTCTGGGAGGCCAAGACGGGCAGATCGCTCAAGGTCAGGAGTTCGAAACCAGCCTGAGCAAGAGTCAGAACCCATCTCCACTAAAAATAGAAAGAAATTAATTGGACAACTAAAAAAAAAATATATAAAAAATTATCCAGGCATGGTGAGGCTGGGACAGAAAGATTGCTTGAGCCCAGGAGTTTGAGGTTGCTGTGAGCTAGGCTGATGCCACAGCACTCTAGCCCAGGTGACAGAGTGAGATTCTGTCTCAAAAAAAAAAAAAATAGCCACAGGTGGTTAGTGGCTATCATATTGGACAGCACAGATTTAGAACACTTCTATCGTCATAGAAAGTTCTGTTTTCCAACACAGGACTAAATACCAATGAAGGGAGAAAGAAAGGAAGTTAAAAGGAAAATAGAAGGGTCTTTAAACAAACAAAAAAAAGCCTCAGAAACCTAAGTATGCTTTGTGTACCTCTCTTAGAACTCCCTGAAGACTTATTCAAACACAGTAAACACTCAGTTGACTCTTTTGAGACTCTAGGACTAGATAATAAATGTTGTTCCATAAAATGGAGTAATAGTACATGTGCCATGTGTAATTATTTCTGTAATTACCATAGCTTTTTAAATAAACTGAGAGCAATTCTTTCAACAAAAAGTTGGGTGCTGGCCTCATGTTCATTTTGGGATTCTGCTCTCCTGATTTCTGGGGACATGATTTTACATCTTCCTGGAAAGGGCCAGGAAAACATCCCACTTACCACTTCAATTACTCTCAGAATATATTTATTTATTGGCATTCTTCTTTCCGTGAATGTTTATCATAGATTAAGTGGTACTTTTTAATTTCAGGAACTGTCTTAGCACAAGCATCTGCCCCAGGACCACCCAACTTCGGATGCCAGCTACGGAACAGTAGAGATGGTTTTAGTCAAGGCTCTTTGTATAACAGGTAACAGAAACCAATCTGGGCTACTTAATTAGAAAAAAGCATTCGTAAGAAGGATGCTGGGGTCCCCCCTGGAGCCCGAGGATAAGGAGACTTCGTGATGGACCACAGGGCTTAGAAATCTACCAGTTCTCGCTGCCTCTTGTCTCTGCTTCTCTTTGTCCAACTACTTAAACTTCATCACTCTCTTCAGAAATTCATTCTTTGCTTCACTTCACGGGGTACACGATCTACAGGCCTCATCTTGTAACGGAAGCCCAGCGTGACACCCCGGATCATGTTCGTATGTGACTCAAACGGTACGAACAGTAGCCGGTTCCTTTCTACTTCCCCAGCGTTTGTCAACCCGGAGCCTCTTCTTTTTCTTTCCAAGGAGACGACTCAGTTCTACATTGATGTGGTGGAAGTCCCTCTGCAGGGTTCCTCTGGGACCCTTCGCAATAACTGTGTGTCCCTTAACAGGGATATCGACACTTTCTGGAATGCTGACAGTCTGATTGCTGAGAACGGTCTTCATTCTCGCAGTAGATGCGGCAGAGAGAGGCAACAGATGTTTTAGGAGATTAAAGTTTAGGCAGGCAGATTTTTTCCCAATATACTTGCAAAGCTGAGGTCATTTTTGTACTTAAATTTCTGAATGTGTTTGCTTTCTTTAAAATAAAAATAGGCTAAATCAGAGGAATTATAGTCATTTTCACCATTTAAGTTGGTGTTTCAATAGTAGCCCTTATTTTAGAGCTATTCTGTTAAATTGATTTTTTTACCAATCATCTTCCTCCTTTTTTCAAAGATATTAAGTATTGACATTCTTTGAAAGAAACTGAAACAAAATAATAATAAAAGCCAAATTCTCATCTTCATATTTTTGCTGTGAAACATTAGAACAATGAAAGCTTATAGGTCACTCATTGCAGCTAAATGTTTCTTGCCAACATTAAAACTATATTTTCACTTTGAACAGTAGTTGCCCAATTTTTTTATTTTATTTTATTTTTTTTTCAAGGCTGGTCAAGTGGAGCAGTGGGAGCAGAGAAGGAACAAAGGAATCTGGAACTGGTTGTGATCAATTAGTTGTAAGTACACCAAATTTTTGATATTAAAAATCACTTTGAAGGAAATACTTTTCCCTTGGAAAAAAAGGAATTTGTTTGTATTTGGATATTTTTACCAAATATCCAAGTTTTTTAACCCCAGGAGTTCCCAGAATAAACTAAAGTGCAAGTCACTCAACATGCAACACGGAATCACCAGCCAGCACCCAGAATCTCTGAAGGGGGGGTCCCCTCCAGAAGAGCAGAGATGGGACAGGTGTTTCCTTGGCAGGAAGAGGGGGGTTGTGCCCCAGCACACATGAAGACCAGGAGGCCACAGACGCTGCCTTCTCTCCTCACCCCACTGCCAGAAGGCGTCTTAGGGCTCCGGAGACTTGGAGCTCCAGAAGCAAAACAAGCTCTACCTGCAAGTCCGGTGTAGAAAACCACAGAGAAGGATGCTGGCTGGCCCTGCTTGCTTCACCCGGTGACTCTGGGCCGATCACCCTGGTGGGGAGAGGATGTGGCTCCATGAGCGGCACACCCCTGAGTCAGGAGCCCCCTGGCCTAGCCAGCTGCCCTCCCAAGCCCACACAGGTTGGACAGGGAATGGCAGGACCCCAGAGGTGAAGAGCGGTGCGGTTACTGGAGGGAGAGCTGCTAAACACACCCAAACTGCAGATTCCCACCACAGACTTGCAGCCTGAGCGATTTCTGGACTGTAACCTTAAAAGGCAAAGAATAAAAGGTATGAACACACTGAAATCCTTTTAGAGAGGAGTACCCAAAAAAGACACTGAGAACCTAAGGTTAGCCAAGGGGATAATATGGAAAAACACAGGGCGCTAAGACAACCAAAAATAGAGGTACAGAAATGAAGACCAATGAGAACCGTCATGTCACGGCACCTCCTAGCTCCTCATACGCTATTTCCTTTAGTCCTCCTAAGCAACCCGCACGTGCATCATCGCCCCCAGCTGGAGCTGAGAAATCTGAATTTTGCAAGCTCAAATACCTCACCCGAGCTCACTGAGTCAGTTCCGTGGCAGAATCGGAATCCCAGCCCGGGTCCGACCGACCTGAAACCTCTCCCACCCTCTTTGCATCTCTCCCTACGCCTCCCTGTCTCCCACGTCCTGCAGGGTTTTAAAGTCACTCGTGAGGATTTAGACCTGGTGCAAACATTACTGAAGATGAGTGTCTAAGAATTCAGCGGCCACTTTGAGCGTAACTGGAATGGAGAGAAGAGAACCGGAGAACCAGGAAGGCGTGCAGTAGGGCTCCTCATGCGTCTCCGGGCGCCTGTTAAAACTGCACCTTCTAGGTTCTCACCCCCAGAGACTCCAGTTCCCTGGGGCTGGAGTGAGGCCCAAGAATCGCAGCTTCGCCAAGAGTCGGCTGCTTCTGAGGCAGGTGTTCAGTCGCCCTGGCGAGACACCAGGGACAATGAATGACAGGAGGGTGTGATGAAAACAGGAGGAAGATGTCTTCGCTCTAATGCTGTGAGACTGGAAAAGAAGAAAAAGAAATGCATCAAAGGCAACCACGAAAGCTACCTGTCGGCCTTTGAAGATGGGTGTAGTCTTTGTCCCAGGGAGAGAATATTCTGGAAGAGCTGGGCAACGCGTCAAGGGGAGGGGGAGGAGGAGGTGCCCGCCCGCATCACTAAGTGGCAAAGTACCAAACCAAAGCGCAGGCTTAAAATAATTATTAATACTGGATCTGAGGTTATCAAAGAGTAAGGAATGAAGCCAAGAGGGAAGAATGCACGGAGTCAATGTTACTGATTTACACTGTGCAAGAAACGCCAGAACTATTATTTAGACGTCAAAATAACTCCAAGAAGAGTACAAGGCTGTTTTGATAATTTGAAACCAAATACCTGTCTTCTTTGAGACAAGGCTTTCAGACACAGAGCCTCCTTAAATCCCACGGCGATGCTCTGTGCAGGTCGCATTTCCTCTTCAAAGGCTGGACCCTGTTAAATTGATGCAATTTCAAAAGGAACAAGTCGTTGTCCTACTTTGAGTCCCCTTCTCTTAAAAGCATGTTTTGACTAAGATTAATTTATGGCCCAAGGAGATCTGGAGAAAGGAAAAAGCCTTGAAATTGCAAGTAAAAATAACTAAGAATTCCCGCCACTGCTTAAATATCAAGTAACACTGTTTTGGGAGTAAGACTGGTTTGCAGAGCCACTGGGCTGACTGTGGGTTTGCATGTGTCCAGTGGACACTTCGGGGAGCGTGGGTGAATCTAGCTGGATGATACAGGGCACGGAGTAGGCTCAAGGGGAGCCCAGCGCAGGGCAGTTGGCGGAGCCTCTGAGCGGTTCATCGGATCAGCGGTAAAGTTGGAAGAAGAAGGACACTTAGGTCCCCACGGGAGGGTTGAGAGGCTACTGAGTGAAGGTCATGGGGCACTTGAGGAGGCTCAGTCCAGGTTCCACGTGAAAGAAGAAAGAAAAGGGAAAAAAAAAAAGAGAAGGCAGGCAGGATGGCCGGGCACATCTTGGTCTAGGCTTCTGCAAAGTCTGCTGTGGATACCTGCGACTCGAGCGCTCAGATCACAGTGGCCGCACCGGTGCTCATTAGAGTACTGTTTCCTTACTAAAAAAGACTCTTTATTGACTTTATCAGATCTTTCCATAACTTATCACTTGTGTTTTCTTTTTAAAAAAAAAAAGCATCTCCCTGTGCTATTTTTATGCTTGCTTTGTGTATGTTAGGAGTCTCTTCGTCAGTCACATACGGGACACTTGCTTACCAAACCGGTTAACTAGCTATCCATGGACACCCGAAGGGGCCCCAGGAGCGCCTACTGATGCCGGGCGTACCACGGCTCATTCACCCACCCTAGGAGACAAACTTCCTTATACCTCTGGGCTTTTACACATACTCGCTTTGATAATTCCATTTCTAGCATGTTTTTGATTATTCAGATGCAAATTACTGGAAGGAAAAGATGTTTTAACAGGTTAAGGGATTAAGTATTTGCACAGCGGCTTTGATCTGCTGGCATTTCCTGAGTCCCTGGATGTGCAGCTCTGGCCCAGTACTGATTTCCTTGGAAAGAGGAGCTACTCGTTTGCTCGGGCGGCTGTAACAAAATCCCACAGACCGGGTGGCTTTTATTTTCTCACAGTTCTGGAGACTGAAAGTCCAAGATCAAGGTGTTAGCAGGTTTGTTTTTTCCTGAGGACTCTCTCCTTGGCTTGCCACTGTCTCACAAGGTCACCGGTGCGTGTGCATACTAGTGTCTGTCCACACCTGTCATATGATTTGGGTCCCCACCCTATGACCTCATTTAACCCTGATCATCTCCTTTGAAGGCCCTATCTCCAGATACAGTCACATGGAGGTTAGGACTTCAACGTTTGCATTTTAGGAGAATACAGTTCAGTCCATGATAGAGGATATCCCAGAAACAAAATCAGAATCAGTTATTAAAACTCTGTAGAATGGTGGAAGAGTTTAGGTATTACTCTGTCGTAGCTTGACCCGTAATTCCATCAATATGAAACATATCATGAGTTACCATAATGCTGAAATAAACCAACTATGTATATAATAAAATCACTGTATCTGCAGGAAGGAATTGGTCGTATTTCTAACCTTTACTCTTAATATAATTAAAAGGGGCTTCCCTTCAATCAGAAACCCTTAGACATTCATTTCATATCCAGATGATAAAGTATGTCAAAATACATACCTTAGAAGACATTTGTACTTAACTTCTGAAGGGAGAAAAAGTATAGATACGGCATTTAATAAATAAGGGACAAGCACTTTTTGCTCAATATCCTTATGATAGAAAAACTGCTGCTGCTAATAGTAGCTTCATAGCAGTTACTATTTCAATAAGCAATGAGACATACTACAGAAGGCACTTAATCCAAGATGTATGAAATCTGTGCAAATTGTCAAATGTGACTAGCTGATGGGGATTTATGGGGCTCAGTCACTCTTGGCTTGTGGTACTTACTATTTTTCTTATCAAGAAACACAGCTATAAAACTCCATGAGGATTGACAAGTATCTGTTCTGCAAATGGGATAATGTAGCCAAGGGGCAGTGTATACCGTGCTTATTTAAGGGACAGGGGTCTTGCTCTTGCTCAGGCTGGTGTCCGACTCCTGATCTCAAGCGATCCTCCCGCCTCGGCCTCCCGGAGTGCTAGGATTACAGGCGTGAGCCACCAAAACTGGACCCCCATTTATCTTTTTATTCTTCATTATTTTCTCCTTGCTTCCACCTGTGGGTTACTTTCTTTTAATCCACTTTTTTTTTTTGTCTGACTAGACCTCTATCCAGTGTGGCCAACTTCTCATGGAGTTTCCTCCTTGAGCTTCTCTAATGCTAGAGAGCTATGGTGATAAAGATCCACTAACAATTACTAGCCAAGTAAGATGATAGAAAAGAAAGATGCCATTGTGATGGAAACACAAGAATAGCCCATAGTACAGACTGTTTTTTTAGTAAAGATATTTGTGTATTCATGGCATGTTTCGCTGTACGATACCTGATCCAACACAAGCATGGCTGATAATGGCATCAGAATTGGGAAACACTCACTGTTAACACTGCCCCTAAAGCGGGAAGTAACCCTAATCCAGTTCCTCCTGTCAACGGCAGTGAGGCTGCGAAGAGCTGCTCCAGGCAGGAGCCCCACCCTCCGATTCCTTTTCTGGCTGCTGTTGCCAAATGATTGACCCAAAAAGCAAAATATAGGAACACTAGCCACATTCTCCTATTGCTAATTCAAGGGTACTGTTCTTCAGTGAGGAATATTTACAGTGAGCAGTATAAAGCATCATACTCTCGTAAAAGTCCCGAGTGGAAACCACTTGGTCACTTGGTTTAGAGTAAACAAGACGGCCTTACTGTTCCCCCGCTGGACCGAACGTTAGCTGGGCTTATTCCTAACTCTAGGCCCCAAATCTCTCCTCTTAGAGCATCTTCTTTAGAAAACTTGTCATCATCAATTACTGGGCACTTTGAGATACATGTGAATCTTTGTAAAGCCTTGTGCCAGTTTAACACCCCAGGAATATCTTCCTCATGGCTCTGAAAGCTATCCCTTTGCCACGTCGCTCCACGGTGAGCAGGTCTATGCAAACCTGTCAGGTTTCAGTCTGAAATGTCAGTTGTCGGAACGCTCATGGCTGAAGAATGACCACATGCACCAAAGTACGGCAAGCATGAAAATGAGGTTTATTGAGGAGAGAAAGACAGGATTATAGAGCAAGGGCAGGATATAGGTTTACAGAGCATGATAGATACGCCACAGCTGACGACCGAACCCACTGTCACCACAAAGTGAGAGCAAAAGGAACGGCCTCATTATGGGCTGCATCTTGTTTTATAGTGCCCGGATTGGGACCTCAGACACGGCTCAGACATCACCGTGGAACCACTTTGATTGGACAGTTGGGAGTTGCATGACCTGAGTCTTAGTACACATGTAGGTTGTTTCTAGGTCAATATCCAGACTCTGTGGTACCTATGCTGCTTGGCCCGTGGGCTAGAGAATCCTCTGCATTCTTTTGCAGCTGGCACACTAAGTTATGGTTGTTAGTTGCATAGGGTGTTCCCTCCTCCCCCAGGAATGGGAGTAGCTCAGGGCAGGATCAAGGTGGGGCAGGACCAAGATGGGGACCCGGGGCCCACCCTTGTCCTTCTTCCCAGGTGGGGCAATTGCACCAAGGCAAAGCACCATCTTTCATCCCTAGGAGACCCAGAACCCCTTGCTAACTGCCTAACAAACCTACCCTTAAAGGCCCAGGAAGCTGAAAGCCTGAAGAAAGAGGCTAAGGAAAGCATTTTCTCAGAAAGAAGCATTTAATCGACTTCTTATATACAGAAGTCTCAGGAGGGGCCGAGGCAAGATGGTGGATCCAAGAGCCATTGCCCCATACCCAGGGTTTATCCACCGTAGGGGAGAAATGTGTAGGAATATTGAAGTCGATATCGCAGGGAAAGGCAAGAACTATGTGAATCTGCCTAAGGGTGCAATTTGTGGTCAAGGTTGTTTTGACCGAAGGGTAGGATTTGCAGCAACAGAAGATAATGTAGAAATCTTAAAGGAATTCCCGGAACAGGGGTGCATCAGAAGTCAGCACAGTGGATTAGTATCCAAGACCGAGTTGCTTTGGCCTCCTCAAATGTAGTCACCAAGAACGACTTTGCCCTGTGGCCCGGTCTCTACGGGAGGGGAGGAGCCTAATTTTACGGGCACCGATCAGCAAACCCAGGTGGCCTAATCACAGAGGAAAACATTTGCAAACTCAGAAAATAACCATGTGCTCAACACATCTCATTGGTCAACCTCCTCACTAACATCCTCCAGTGCTTTTTCACTAACTCATTCTGTTCCTTAAAACCCTCCTGCTCTTTGTTCCAGCAGAATCGAGTTCACGCTTAGCTCTGGCCTTTCTCCAGTATTGAACAAAGTCTGCCTTGCCTGTTTAACTTTGGTCAGTGCAATTTTTGCTTTGATGAGAGTTTATCATTTCTATAACTTCACTCTTCATAGAGAAAAAGGAAAAATCTTTTTAACTCAGCTTCAAAGAGTTACTTATTTCCCAATTAACAAATGATTCATAATTTCTTGATGGCAAAATTTTTATAAGACATCTGTTGTGGCTGGGCACGGTGGCTCACTCCTGTAATCCTAGCATTCTGGGAGGCCAAGCCAGGAGGACTGCTTGAGCTCAGGAGTTCAAGACCAGCCTGAGCAAGGGCAAGACCCCCACAAGACATTGTGGCACATGCCTGTAGTCCCAGCTACTCGGGAGGCTGAGGCAGGAGGATCGCTTGAGCCCAGGAGCTTGAGGTTGCCGTGAGCTATGAAGATGCCACTGCACTGGGCAACAGAGTGAGACTTTGTCTTTAAAAAAAAAAAAATAGACATCTGTTGTGAATTGCCAGCAAGCTGTTTGAGAAGTATATATATTTGTTTACAGTGAACTCAAATGATATTAATCATTGTCACCATTCATTTATTTTTTTCATTCATTCAGTAAGTATTCATTGAGTTTTGACCGGAAGCTATGCCTGGTCCTAAGGATGTGTCAGGTGGCAGGCAGGAGGCCCCAGCCTGCAGGAAGCTTCAGTCCAGCGTCAGCCCTGCAAGAGTAGCAGTTTGGAGAGCTTGAGTGTGCTTTTCTCTTTTGCCTTTCTCTTTGCTCTGATCCTGGAGACATCCCCCTGCCCAGGGGTGAGCCGATGGTTATAGAAGGAATGCAAAGAGATAGACCAAGGCGATATTCTCTTGCGTCCATTCTAAAGGAAGATTCTGCAGGAGGAGGTCACCATTCACGCTGGGCTGTGGACCTGTGAAAGGGTGTCCAGCTTTTCTCCTCCTCTCTTTGGTGTAGCAAAAGCCAGGCATGGAGAACTAAACCAGGAAGCATTCATAAGGGAGGTCTGGGCGCGGCCTGCCCCTGCCTGCCTGAGTGAGCTGTGGTGAGGAGAAGGGAGCCCAGAGCCCAGAGGTCAAGCCAGGCCAGCAAGTGCCCCAGTTTTCAGGTGAGGGTTTCCAGGCAGTGGTTTCTGGCCTTTGTACATATGTCAGGTTATGGAAGAAGCCACCTGACTGGCTGTCCCATATCCCAATCCAGGGCATGGACACATCCTAGTAAATTTGACAACTCAAAAAGCAAAATCACTCCAAAGGAGGCCTTGAAGATGAGCTGTCCTGAGCCACTGCTGTGCCCACAGGGCACCAACCCTGAGCTGAGAGCCAGCAGGCTGAGTGACCCCCCAGAGGGCAGCCTGTATCCCCAGCCTGGGACCTGGCAGAAAGCGAGGCTCAGCCTGTGCAGGCAGCAAAAGCCAGCAAGGGAGAGATGTGTCCCCGAGATACTGCCTGAGTCCCCAGGGAACAGACTGCATGTTCACCAGTTACAGACAGGAGAACCAGCCTGGGAGGGAAGACAGGCAAACGCACAGCCCCTTCCCACACCCCGAAGCCATCTTTAACTATTACCTAAAGGAGCATTTAAAGTCAACTAGGGCTTCTTAAATTAAATTGAATGAGATCAAAATTTAAATTGGATGGGACTAAACTAGAAGCCATATTTCACCCTCCAACCTGGGTAGTGGGCTCAGGCGAAGACCAGACCAATTGCAGCTGAAATACAGAAATCACGTTTCCCCTGTAGTGTGAGTTGCATGGTGCTCACCACTTCTTGTGCCCATTTTACAGATGAAATGGTGGGGCACAGGGCAGATATTGCCTATCCTCGGTCACAGAACTAGTCAGTGGTGCATGAGGACTCACACCAGGGGCCCACTCTAGGACCTGTGCCTGCAACGCAAACCCCCACAGCCCTGGTGAGAAGACAGCTAGGCGAACAGCTCAGCTCATCCGGATGGCCACTACATCAGCAGGAAGGTGCCCGGTGAAGTTTCAAATATCCAAGTCCCCTCCCAGCAAGAGAAGCTTTGTGACTGCTATGTATCTTGTGCCCAATGACACAATCTTCCCTCAACACCAAAAAATAAAAAAATAAAAATAAAAAGCACATAACAGCACCAGCAATAATTAAAGACAAAATGAGAACAATTGAGAGAAAAGGAAAGTTCGAAGAGGTCGCCTGTGAGAGTTGTATTTTTAGGGAAAGAAAGAGAGGGGAAAGAATGATCTTTCTCTTGATGACTCTGTATCAAATTCTGAGGTTTGATTAAAGAAATGACCTTGAACCACAGCAGAGAAAAATAAAAGACAATTTCCAGTAAGTATGCCAGTTCAAATTAATGATTTACTTTTTATTTTTAAACTGAATTCAGTAGAGATTTCCATGCATTAGGTTACAACGATTAACATTTGAAATTTGACCTTGAAATAATCTTTACATTCTAAATTCTTAATGATCAAAACAATGTTCTCAGTGACTAAAACATATTAGCAATTAATTATTAAAGGGGAATAATTGCAAATACACATTCCTAAAATCTCAAGGCTTTTAAACCATTTGTACAAATGACTGGACATTTTTTAAATTTGCAAAAGGAAAAAAAAACCCATCTGATTCTCGCTTTCATTGGCAATACAACAACAAAAAAAATACATACTTCTCTGCCTCTTATTTTTCATTGTCTTGCAAGCTAGAAACATACCCAACTACTTTTGATCCCATCAAAGCCAAAGAAAGAAAACAAAATTGTTCTGTATAAACCTGTGACATTAAAAAATAACCCCCAAAATTTCTTAAGTAAGGTCAATAAAAGGTCCATTTTGATTATTTTTGTATATAATTTAACAGCACTTACATACAACATGATCTTCATGCTAAACCTAACAAATGATTGCTCCCAAACTGGTAATAGGACAAGTTGAGCTACCTAGAAAACTGGATCTTCCTGAACAATATTTACAGAGTAATAAGCTTTCAAGAACCCACAACCTACACCGTGACTAATAAATAACCCCACACCTCCATCAATAGGAGAAGGTTCTGAAGAAAAACTTAACCATATCTCATGCCATAGAGAAAAGCAATTCAACCAGATATTTGTCTGATGTGTTTTAAGCAATCTCTCCCAGTGCCGTGGCTTCCCTCAGCTTGGATGCTCCTACCTGAGTAGATTTCTTCCGACAGAAGGAACCCGGAATATGCACAGGCCGAGGCTGACTGTGGCTTCTGCTGGCCAAGGTTGTCCCAGGGCCAGGACAGGGCGGCACAGGTGCACTGGCCTCCCAAGGGCTGATGACCACATGTGGCCAGCTGTCTGGAGGAAGATAAAACACACCCCCTAACCTCCCCCCCAGTCCAGCCTCTCGCCCATGGAGCCCCGTCAGAAATGACAAAATTTAATGGGAAAAAAAAATGTAAGGCAATTTTCTGGGGCATTTAACCTGTCATTCCCTGAGTCATCAAACATTAGTTTTCACAATTTGCTCTTTGTCCATCATTACCATATTTTTTTCCAATATAAAGAAGCGATATTAGAAATGGTACCTGAGTAAAGTTTCCTTCTTTTTTCTTATTTTTTTTTTTATTTTTAGAGACAGGGCTTCACTCTGTTACCCAGGCTGGGGTGCAGGAGTGTGGTCATAGCTCACCCCAGCCTCAAACTCCTGGCCTCAAGCGATCCCTTCCCACCCCCAATTCAGCCTCCCAAAGTGCTGGGATTACAGCCGTGAGCCACCATGTCCAGCCCTGTGTCAATTTTCCATTGCTCATAACAAATTGCCACCAACCTAGTAGCTTAAAGCAACACAAATCTAGTCTCTCACGGTTTCCGTAGGCCGGAAGTCCAGCGCATTTGAACTGGGTTCCGTGCTCGGGATCACACAAGGCTGAAATCAGCTTGTTAGCCAGGTGCGTCCTCATCTAGAGGCTCAGCGAGGGAAAGAGGTTTCCAAGCTCCCTGAGGTTGTTGGCAGAATTCATTTCCCTGTGGCTGTGTGACTGAGGTCCCGTTTTCTTACTAGCTGTTAGCTGGGGCCCACTCTCAGCTTCTGGAGACTGCTCTCAAGCCCGTGACACGTGGCCCCCTCAATAGGCCCTCTCACACTTCAAATCTCTCTCTTCCGGAAGGGTCCAGAACTGATTAAGGACTCACCCGGTTAGGTCAGGCCCACCCAGGACAACCTTTGTTTTGATTACCTCAAAATCAACTAACTTGGAACCTTGATGACATCTGCAAAATCCTTTGTCCTATAACATTGTATTCACCATCCCATCCATGCTTAAGAAGGGAGGGGGTTACACAGGATATGTTCAGCAGGGGCAGGAACCTGGGGCCATCTCAGGATGTGACTGGTTCTGTTCCTCTGGAGAACCCTGGCAAATGTACCAGGTTATTGTGTGACTTACAACTGGGGCCACTGTGTGTCTCTCCAAACCCAACCGACTTCACATCAACCAACTCCACACAGGAAGCAAAAATGTCACCCCCTCCAGGATTTGTAAATGTGCAGGACAGCCTAAAGGGCTCCAGTGGAGCTGTGATCCATGTCACCTTGTGGTTGTGGCTGGTTTGCTTCACACAGAATCCCGTGACTATCCAGTCCCTGCCAGGATACTTTTCTGCGAGCACAATTTGTATCATCCTAGCCTGATGACATAGAAAGTGGAGAACAGTAAACAGGGAATGCTCCCATTGCAAAGGATATGAAAACTATCACAGATGCTTTCAGCAGCAAATAACGGAAAACCTAACAAACCAGGGCTTAAACAACAATGAAGGCATGTGTTGCTTCACATAATAAGAGTCTAGAAACAGCCTCCAGGGTTGATTATTCAACTGCTTATGAAGAACATGGGTGTTTTCCTTCTTTCTGCTCCGCCATCCTAAGCATGTTGACTTGGGATGGCCCCCTCACGTTGCCAAGGAGGTTGCCATAGACCCAGGCATCATGCAGAGAAGACAACATCTAGAAGCACAAAGAAACTGTTCTTTCTCACTTGCTTCTTTTTACCTTTTATAAGAGAGGCTGAGGAGGACTAAATTGTGTTTTAAAAAATCAGTGCTTTTATTCACTGTTCTTAAGATCCATTTGGCTAAATCTGTTTTACTGGGTACTCTGGTACTCTACTAAAGCAAGCATTACAAATCTCAAAGACCATTCATGGGGAGGCTATCTAGAATTAGATTTGTAATGCTTGCTTTAGTACCAGAGTACCCGGTAAAAAAGATTTAGCCAAATGGATCTTAAGAACAGTGAGTAAAAGCCACCAAAAGCTTAACCTGACCCAGTATGGTGGTGGCAAAGATGTATCTGGATGTGCATGAGTGAGTGACAGAGTGTGTGTGTGTGTGTGTACGATAGTAAAATTCATGCTCTAAAAACCTAGTCATATATCTTTGTTGGCCTAGTCTTCATTTTTTTAAGGAACGTAAGCTGCAAATATAGTAATTACTGTCAAAATAGGAATACCTACTCATTACTACTAATCTAGTGGCCTATGAAGAAAGAGCAGCTCTAGGGCATTCTTTAGGTCGGAACCATTCATTACTGTAAGCATTGGGTAGTATATAGGAATGAAAACATATATGTGTGTGTGAGAGAGAGAGAGAGAGAAAGAGGATGAGAATATCAAGGGTTGATTTCTGTTTAAGATTCAGCTACTTCCCCGAATATCGCTAAATCCCTCAATTTTAACGGAAATAAGTTAACAGGAAGATCAAGAGTATTAACAATGTGAATGTACTGAATGCCACTGAACTGTACACTTAAAATTGTTAAAATGGTATTTTATCTTATGTATATTTTACCAAAATAAAAAAAATTTCTCCCTCCTCCCAACAAAATAAATAAATAAAAAAAATAAAAAAATCAGTGTTTTACAAGCTCTTCCAAAAGAAGTGGAAACACTGCCAAACTCATTCTGAGGCCAGTATTACCCTGATACCAACACCATAGATATTACAAGAAGACAATAGACCAATATTCTTTATGAATATAGGTAAAAAATCCTCAACAGAACACTAGCAAACTGAAAACAGTAGCATATAAAAAGGATTATGCACCATGACCAAGTGGGATTAGTCTCAGGAATGCAAGGTTGGTTGATATGAAAATCAATGAATGTCATGTACCTTATTAATAGAATAAAGGACAAAACCACATGATAAGACACAAAAGAAGCATTTAACAATATCCAATATTCTTTCATGATAAAAAACACTGAACAAATTAAGAGTAGAAGGGAACTTTCTTCACCTGTAAAAGGCATCTACAAAAACCCATAGCTAACATGATATTTTTGTTGTAAGTTGACAAATTATAATCATATATTGTATATATTTATGAAGTACAATGTGATGTTATGATATACATACACAACATGGAATGATTACATCAACCTAATTCCTATCCATCGCCTCAAATACTTACCATTTTTTCTAATGAAAGCATTTGAAATTTCCTCTCTCAACAATTTTGAAATATGTAATACTATACACTTCTGTTAACTACAGTCACCATGCTGTGCAATAGATCCCCAAAAACTTATTCCTCCAGTCTAACTGAAACTTTGTACCCTTTAACCAACATCTCCCATTCCTACCCGCCCCCCAGCCCAGCCTCTGTAAACACTGTTCTACTCTCTGCTTCTATGACTTCTATTGTTTTAGACTCCACATACAAGTGAGAACATGTAGTATTTATCTTTCTGTACTTGACATATTTCACTTAACACAATGTCCTCCAGGTTCATTCATGTTGTCACAAATGACAGAATTTCCTTCTTTTGTAAGGATAAAAAGTATTCCACTGTGTATATAGACCACATTTTCTTTATCTATTCAGCCACGGATGGGTACTTGGGTTGATAGCGTAACTTGGCTATTGTCAGTAATGCTACAACAACCATGGAAATGAACGTACTGATTTCAAATCTCGTCAACGTACTGATTTCAAATCCTTTGGATATATACCCAGAAGTGAGATTTCTGGATCATATGGCAATCCTATTTTTAGTTTTTTGAGGAATTTCCATACAGTTTTTCATAATGGCTGTGCTAATTTACATTCCCATCAACAGTGTACAAGCATTCCCTTTTAGCCACATTCTCGCCAACCCTTATTATCTTGCATCACTTTGATAATAGCCAGTCTGACAGGTGCAAGGTAATATTTCATTGTGGTTTTAATTTGTATTCCCCTAATGATTAGTAATGTTGCTCATTTTCTCCTGTAACTGTTGGCCATTTGTATGTCTTCTTTTAAGAAATGTTTATTCAGATCCTTTTTAACTGGGGTATTTGTTTTCTTGCTGTTAAGTTGTTTGAGTTCCTTATATATTTTGGATATTGATCCCGTATCAGATGTATGGCTTGAAAATATTTTCTCTCGATCCATAGATTGTTTCTTCATTTTGTTAACAGTTTCCTTTGCTGTGAAGCTTTTTAGTTTGATGTACTCCCATTTGTTTATTTTTGATGTTGTTACCTGTACTTTTGGGGTCAAATCCAAAAAAAAATCATTGCCCGGACTAGTGTCATGTTAGTTGGACCCTTACCTCACACCATATATAAGAATTAACTTAAATGGATCAAAGTTCTAAATGTAAGAGCTGAAACATAAAACTCTTGGAAGAAAACATAGGTGTAAACCTTCTTGACCTTCAATTAGACAATGGTTTTTTTATTTGATACCAAAAGCACAAGCAACCAAAGACAAAAATAGGTAAATTGGACTTCATTAAAATCAAAAATTAGTCTCTGCCTAACATCCTATTTAGTGATGAAAGACTGAAAGCTTTCTGGCTAATAATCAGGAAAAAGATAAGGATGTCCCCTTTTACCACTTCTACTCAACGATGTACTAGAGGATCTAGCAAGGGCAATTAGGCAAGAAAAAGAAATAAAAGGCAACCAGACTAGAAAGAAGAAGTAAAACTGGCTCTATTTTCAGATGAAATGACCTTATATAGAGAAAATCTTAAGAAATCCACAGAGTAAACAATTCAAGTTAATAAACAAGCAAAACTGCAGGAAATAAGATCAATATATGAAAGTCAATGCACTGACAATAAACAGTTCAAAAATGAAATTAAGAAAACAATTTTATTTACAATAGCACAAAAAGAATTAAATATGTAGGACTAAATTTAACAAAAATGTTAGACTTATTTATACATTGGAAACTATAAAACATCATTGAAAGACATTACAGAAGATGTACACAAATGGAAAGACATCTCGCATTCATGGGTTGGATTACTTAGTATGGTTAAGATGGCTGTGATGATCAGTTTGATGTGCCAACTTGGCTAAGCTAAGTCTCCAGTTATTCAATCAAACATTAATCTAGATGATGCTGTGAAGGTCTTTTGTGGATGGGATTAATGTCTACAAACAGTTGACTTTAAATAAAAGAAACTAGCCTAAATGAATTGGGTGGGCCTGATTCAATCAGCTTAAAGGACTTAAAAGCAGCACTGAAGTTTCCAAGAAGAAGAAATTCCACCTATAGGCTATAATTTCTGCTCATGTCCAAGAGCTCCAGCCTACCCTTTCAGACACCCTGCCCTACAGATTTCAGACTTGCCTAGCCAGCCCCCACAATCACATGAGCAAATTTGGTGCAATAATCCTCTTAATATATATATCCTGCTGGTTCTGTTCCTCTGGTGGAACCCTAACTAATACAATGGCTATACTCCCCAAGTTGATCGACAGGTTCAACACAATCTCTTTCAGAATCATAGCTAGCTTTTTTGCAAAAATTGATAGACGGATCATATGGAAATTTAAGGGGCCTAGAATAACCCAGAATAACCAAAATAATCTTGAAAAAGAATAAATCTGGAGGACTCACACCTCTCAATTTCACAATGTACTACAAAGCAACAATAATCAAAGTGGTGTGGTATTGGCATAAGGACAGATATATAGATCACTGGAAAAGAATTGAGAGTCCAGAAGTAAGTCCATACACCTATGGGCAGTTGATTTTCAACGAGAGTGCCAAGACAATTCAATGACAAAAGAACAGTTTTTTCAGCAAGTTGGGCTGAGACAAGTGGATACATCTATGCAGAAGAATGAAGTTGGACCCTTACCTCTTATCATATACAAAAATTATTGTGAACCGGTCAAGTCCTAAAATATAAGAGCTGAAACTATAAAACTCTTAGAAGAAACATAGGTGTGTCTTCGTGCCCTTCAATTAGGCAATAGTTTCTTTGAAATGACACCAAAAGCACAAGCAACCAAAGGGGAAAAAATACATAAATTAGACTTCACCAAAATCAAAAACTTTCGTGCTTTGAAGAACACTATCAGGAAAGACAACCCACAGAATAGGAGAAGATATTTGCAAATCGTATATCTCTTAAGGGTCTAGCATTCAGAATATATAAAGAATTCTTGCAACGGAACACTAAAAGGATAAATAATCCATTTTAAAATGGGCAAATGACTTGAAAAGACATTTCTCCAAAGAACATACACAAGTGGCTAATAAGCCCATGAAAAGATGCTCAGTATCATTAGATAGTAAAAAAATGCAGATCAAAACCACAATGAGATACTACTTCACACCCACTAGGATGGCTGTAATCAAAAAGACAAAAAACAAGTGTTGGTGAGGAGGTGGAGAAATTGAAATGTTCGTACATTGCTGGTGGGAATATAAGATGATGCAGCCACTTTGTAAAACAGTTTGGCAGTTCCTCAAAAATTCCACTCCTAGTTATACACCCAAGAGAATTGAAAACATATGTTGTCACTAGAACTTGTATAGAAATGTTCATAGCAGCCTTATTCATAGTAGCCAAAAAAATGGAAACAACCCAAATGTTCATCAACTGATGAATAAACAAATAAAAGACAGTATATCCACACACGGAATGTTATCCCACATCAAAATTAATGAAGTATGATATATGCTGCAACATGGATGAACTTTGAAAACGTGCTAAGTGAAAGAATCTGTTGCAAAGGCCACGTGCTTCATGATTCCATTCACATGAAATGTCCAGAATAGGAAAATCAATAGAGACAGAAAGCAGATCCGTGGCTGCCAGGGGCTGGAGGCAGGGTGTGGTTGGCAGTGGCTGGTGGTGGGTAAGGTATTTACCCATCATTGGGGGTGATGAGAATGTTCTGGGATTAGATAGTAGTCATAGTTGTGCAACTTTGTAAATATACAAAAAACTAATGAATTTTATACTTCTAAAGGGTGAACTTTATGATCTGTGGATTATATCTCAATTTTTGAAAATACAGTGAGAATTTGGAGTTTCCAAGAATGTTCTCAAAATAATGTGGTGAGGCTGAGTGAGAGAGGAGGAGGAGGGGTGAGAAGGGGTGAGGTTGTGAAGGCTTAGGGGGCTGCAGCCGGTTAGGAAAGTCAATTTCACAAGGACCAGTAGGACCTGAAACGCGGAGCCGTCTAAGGCGCGATTTTAGGTTGATGCTGCCATGTGCAACAGGGCTCCCTTCCGACCCCTCTTCTGAGACTAAGGACACAATGAGCTCAGAGAACAGAAACGAGCCCCTGGTGATCAAAAGTAAAGAGAAGGAGAAAGACATCAACTTAGTGTAAGGCATGTCAGAGTGATGCTATGAAGTTCCTAATACTCTTGGCAGCATAAAAACTCTTAATGACAGGGACGTCTTTGGCCCTGTGAGCAGACCAGGTTCCTGCCTCCACTTCTCCACCACATGCACCGGAAGTTCTTTCCACCTCCGCAGTCACAGGTATGGGGATGGGGAGTGGGGAGGGAGGCAGGCAGGAGTGATGGAAAGAGCCACTGGTCACAAGGCAGAGGACAGGAGCAGGAAGAGAAAGGGACTCCACAGAGAGAAAAGGACCTTGGATAGAAAGGCGTGTTTAAGGAAGGCAGTTCTTCTAGGGCAAAAGAACCAGAGAAACAGATTTTTGTTAGGTGTCACCATGAAGTATATTCTTGGAGCCGTTGAATATTCTTCAAATAAACTCTAATAAAGATTGGAATTCCTTGTTGGGACGGTGCTGCCTTAAACAGCACACTGCTTCAGGGTAATCCGCATCGCGTTAGGGATGTGGAAACAAAATTCCTGGAGCATATACTATATCTAAACTGTAACAGAATCCCAACTGATGAGAGTTTACTGCAAAAGCCGTTCAGAAGCAGATTCTTTTCTCACTGCTCTTCTGAAGGTGGAGCAAATCAGTCTTCCCTCCTGGATGCGTCAGGTGGGCAAGATTACCCAGGAAGCAACGCAGGCAGAATGAGTCCCTAAGGGCCAGAATGGGATTTCAGTCCACTGCTTCTCAATCCTAAATGATTGTTTCAATCCACCATTTCTCTAAAACTACTGAGTGAACTGTTGGATATGACTCTTAGGCCTCCCCAAATTCTCAAAGCCCTGCATATTCAACATTAAGCTGAAGAAGACGCAAGTAATATTGGGCTTTTTTTCCCCTGTAGTCAAAATATAGGGTTTATGCCCTTGCAATTCAAGTACATAAAGACTCATGATGCTATCTTACAGTCATAAAGTCAATCACAAGAATCCACAATCTTATGTACAGGAACTTCTCATATCTGATACATGACTTCATTACTGTGTGTTACTGATTACTTGCTTTTCAAATATATTACGAATGTTGGAAACATCCATTAGTCAGTATTTATCAACACTTTAGGGATTGATGAAAGTGAATCAGTGTTTCACGAACATAGAGGAACTACTTGCATGATGAACTCAACAGTGAAAACATCCAACAGACCCTTTGGGAAGACAGCAATAAACAAGAATCTTAGGCCATCTTGTTAACATACTTTATTTTCCGCAGGTTTATCAGTTAGCTTGTCGCTTTACGTAGAAGGATCTCAGACAGAAGAAAAGAAGCTGGAAGCAGGGGCAGACACAAATGCAATCTCATGGTGTAACAGACGATCACCACTCAGATTGTGCCCACAGTTCATCTTTGCTTTTAGTTTCCATCTGAAACTTTTGACTGGGGTTGGCAAACGTTTTCTATTTATTCATAGTAAATATTTTCGGCTCTACGGGACACACAGTCTCTGTTGCAACTACTCAACTCTGCTTTTGGGAGAACAAAGCAGCCATAGACGGACAGCAAGTAAATGAATGGGCGTGGCTGTGTTTCCATAAAACTTTATTTCTAAAAACAGGTGTCAGCCCGTGCTCTCCACTGCACTGAAATCAACAGCCATGGTTTATGCTTTACAAATAGGTACCTGTGGACATCAGTGATTATAGTTCCTATTTATCCCACTTCAGACAATCATTTATTTTATTTTCTCTTTGTACATTGCCAAGTTACATCACGAGACCATGTCACGAAGTTGGAGGTGCCACATTTTAGTGGGAAGGGAACATGGTGGCAGCCGTGGAGACCAATGCACAACAGCACAAGTCTCCCTACACCGTATGATGGTCCCGGGTTGATCCGCATGAAGATGAATGGCTGTGAGAGAGAGGACAAGAGCTTCAGGGGGGAGTAATGAAATGATTATATAACCCTCCGCTTCCCTCCCACAGCCCTGAACTTTCTTCCTTCCCTCCCTCGTGGAGTGGGATTTTGCGTGGTGAGATGTGGAGAAGCGTGTTTTGAAATCGGGCGTGGTGTTGATTAGGGGGCGAGGCGGGCCACCAAGGGTGACACCCAGAGCTGCCCCCTCCCCCAGCTCGCGGTAACAGGTCACTGTGTGTCCCATAGAGCCCGGCCCTGTCCGAGGCTGCCCCTTGGCGTGTTCCCACCCCACGCCATGAGGTGGGGAACCTCATGGAACCCCACCTGTGAGGTTCCATGCTGGAGGTGCTGCTTGTTTCCGTGAAGCCTTCATATTCTAATTCTAGCACATTCTCCACTTCGGACAACTCCCGAAATCTCCCCTCTAAACGATCAGTCTGGCCAGTAGAACCCACATTGTCCTCAGTACCCCATTCCTGCCTGCACAGCTCTAGACACCGCCAGAGTCCTGCCGCCTGTTCTGTGTGTGACCACGGAAGGGCCTCTCTGCTTTGTCCTGCTCTGGGATCTCTTTCCAGAAAACGCGCAGCCCCTCCCCAGTGCTGCGTATCCCTGCTGCGCTCCAGCTGGGAAAGGCCCTAATTTTCCAACAGGGCGATGATCTTGTCCACTGAGACCAACCCTAACACCATTCCAGGCAGCTACCAGGCGTGCACAGATGACTTGTTATTAATAAAAACTTAGCAGCCCTGATATAAAATCAAATTACTCTGTCAATAACTTAGAATGGATTCAATGTTATCCCTACAATCACGTCACTTCTGACGTGCTTTCTCGAGTGGAAAAAAAGAAGAAGTTGGGTTAGGATGAAGGCGAGAGAATTAACGCGATTCCTTCCCCTTAACACACAAGCCCTCGATACACAGGTGACACTTGCGGGAACTATAGGCTGCTATGACGCTTGTGAGGTGTGACTTTATAGTTTCTCTTGTTTTCTTTTTCATTTTACTCTGGGATAAATTTTTAATAGGAAAGACAGCAGGGGTAGGCCAAGAACATGGGGGCAACCCCCGCGCTGCTAGTGGACAAGGACCCTGCCACGCGCTCCTCCGGGCAGTTAGCAGGCCAGAGAAACTTGCCATCGGGAAGGAGTAACTTGTCTTTATGTTTCTTTCCAACGTTACTATTTCAGATTTACTTTCACACATGTATGGGGAAAAAATCCGGACAGCTTGGATTTGCCTGTGTTCCTCATTAGCGGAGGAAGCCGCTTGCAGGACTTGGGAGAATCAAGGCTGCACGACCAGATCTCTTCTTAACTCCCAATAGTCAAAGATCGTGGATTCCCTCTATTGCAATTTTTTTTTTTTTTTTTTTTTTTTTTGACAGAGTCTCACACTGTTTCCCGGGCTAGAGTGCCGTGGCAACAGCCAAGCTCACACCAACCACAAAAACCAGGGCTCAAGCGCTCCATAG
>CAUYRT010089565.1:0-24927 GCA_963574885.1 Lepilemur ruficaudatus
GGCACGGTGGCTCACGCCTGTAATCCTAGCACTCTGGGAGGCAAAGGCAGGTGGATCGCTTAAGGTCAGGAGTTCGAGACCAGCCTGAGCAAGAGTGAAACCCCGTCTCTACTATAAATAGAAAGAAATTAATTGGACAACTAAAAATATATGTAAAAAATTAGCCGGGCATGGTGGCGCATGCCTGTAGTCCCAGCTATTCAGGAGGCTGAGGCAGAAGGATCGCTTGAGCCCAGGAGTTTGAGGTTGCTGTGAGCTAGGCTGATGCCACGGCACTCTACAGCCTGGGCAACAGAGTGAGATTCTGTCTAAAAAAAAAAAAAAAATAGAATATTACTTTTTTAAAAAGTAAAATCAAATTTTTCTCCATTTTTATTTTGCCAGCAGTTAGTTTCAGCCCAGTAAAAAGGGATATATGGCTATTCGGTTCATATCCATGGGTGGTAAATAGATGTGGAAAGCCCTGTTTTCCAACCTCGTGTTTTGTTCACTGAAATGATGACAATTGTCATTTCCATAGGGTTTAGCACTTCATATCAGCTGCACATTTTTGAGCACAGCAAAATGATTGATTGAGCTTCTGTTTATTTTTTGCTTCCACGGATATTTGTGGATTAAAATGCAATTTACAACATACTTAAGAGTTGATGTATACAGTGCCTCTGCCATGCTTGCTGCCCTGAACAGAGTTTGAATGTGCAAACAGGGCAGGCTGGGACCTGCTGCTCCTAACAAGCAGAGCACCTAGAAGGAAGTGGCCACCTACTGCCGAATCCTTGGCCCTGCCCGTGAGTGAAGAGGAGGGCTCTGGGTCCTGCTGCCTCTCCCTCTGCTAGCAACAAGAAAATGGAGGAACCATCACTTTCTGAGGTCACACGTCACAATGTACAGGCACCACTGGGTCCTCTAGGCAACACCCTATCTTCATGCCACCCTTTGGAGGTTCAGTAAAACTTTCTGAGCACAGGAGCCATCAAATTAAAAATCAAATTACACAGTGATGTTAGGATCAGACACTTAAGACAGCTACTATCTACTAATTTGCTAACAACTGGGGACACATTTATATATCTGTTGATTTCCCAGTGACATTTACCCCACTTCAGAGTGTGTAGGTATGACAGGGGAGGAGGAAGGTGTATCCTCATATAGGGATTCAACATTATATGTATAATAACCCTGTAATGTTACATCTTGACCTAGCCTCATCCAAATAACTAGGCAAGACCTTGGGGATCATAAACTCATTTTACAGATAGGAAAACTGAGGCCCAAAGGGGTTTGTGCCTTGCCCAAGTTCATTCGGCAAGTGAGACTAGAAAGAAGCCAGGTGTGCTGGCTCCACACCAGATTACATTTTGTTTTTTGGATTAACTCCACCATCTCCATCACAGGCTGTATTAGATCCCTATGCTGTAGTTTGCACACCAGGGATTGTGCTTCAAGTCACAGCCGATCTCAGCTTACTGAGAGTTTAAAAATTCATTGTTGCCCCCAGTAATATCCTGCTGACCTAGCCAGAGAGCTGTGAGGGTCAAATGAATAATGGATGAGGAAGTGATTTGTAAAGTGGCAGGTGATATGCCATTGTGAATCACTACTATTCCAGCTCTTCCTTAGGGCCCCTGCTCACAAGATTCGATAGCAGCCTTTCCCCATACAGCTGATGATGCTGACTCAGCTCTGCAGCCCCCCCTCCACCCCCCTAAGTCAGAAACAGAGACAGGATGCATCTGGGGGGAGGACAGGGCATTGCCACGTGGCCATTTGGGAGACAGAAGCATTCTAATGCAGCCAAAAGAGAAAAAAATGCTTGTTTTCTTCTTAATTGCCAAGTAATATCTATCACAGTAATCCCCACCCCACCCCCTGGGGGCTGGATAACGGCTCAGGATGGGTAAGGACCAGGATGTCTGTTGCACAGATTGTCTGCTTTACAAGGATGTTTTGACAAAGCCACACCAAAGCAGCTGGGTCGGAAAGGCTGCCTTGCGGCTTGCAGCTTTGTTCTGAGAGCAGACACTGGCCTTGGGCCCAGAGGACAAGCCAGCCCACCCTCCAAACCCCTGACCCACTGGGTTTCCAGGCA
Organism: Lepilemur ruficaudatus; assembly: GCA_963574885.1. Lineage (NCBI taxonomy): Eukaryota > Metazoa > Chordata > Mammalia > Primates > Lepilemuridae > Lepilemur > Lepilemur ruficaudatus. The sequence continues at coordinate 2,090 of CAUYRT010089565.1, forward strand.
CTAAGCTATCATCTCTTATAAGCAGGGCACACTGAGGTGGCTAGAACAAGTTGGGAGATGAATGCAGCCTTTAGGATAAGAAATCACAAAAAGTTTCAGAGAAGGGGCTGACCTAGTGAGAAATACCTTGGACTGAGGCCTGCGTCCGTGCCTTGGCTGGCCACTCATGGAACGCTGAATTCTCCAATCCCCTCTCTGGGCCTTTAGAAATGGAGACAGGAATCCCAGTTCTGCTGCGCTCCCACAGCTGCTGTGAAATAAATGGGAAAGGCGACATGAGGAATCATTAGGTGGGAAGAAATTTTAATTTTCTTTCTAACAAGTGTCCACTGAATTCTTTCTGTGTGTCAGTTACTGTGAGGGCCTAAGGGACACAGAGATAAATAGGACACATTCCTGCCCAGGAAGAGCTTTAAGCATAAGAGCTGGTGAGCATAAGTTATACACGCAAGAGGTGACCCATGTGCCCCTGGGCCTAGGAGTTAACCCACAGAGGGGACTCTTGGGAGCAGAAGCATGGGTTTTATTGTTCCAAACCCACAGACAGAGCACTCAGGGACAGCAGCTCCCCAGGACTGGAGGGGGCAGGGAAGGCCTCCATGTGGGGTGGGGGTGGGAGATGAGAGACTAACATTATAATATGCCTGTAGGAATGGTTTTATTTCACACCCACATAAATGACCATGCCAAGAATCTCAACAAACCTTCACTCATTTGATCATTAAAAAGTAGGCTCTATTATTATCTTCATTCTATAAATGAGGAAACTGAGGCACTGAGAAGTTAAGATACCTTGCCCATCACATGGTAAGCCCACAAGTGGCAGGGCTGGGATTCCAACCCAGGCAGCCTGGCTCCAAATTAGCTGCATAAAAAGGACATGTGTATAATTAGAAGAATCATAGAAGGCTAGAGATGGTATCCTATAAGGAAAAGAGATTTTTGCTATTTTTGTTTTGTCGTCTGGGAGTTTTTTGTCAGTTTTTATTGCAAAATTAAATAAATAGCTTCAAAATCTGTCACCAACACTGAGGTTGTAGACCCACCTGTGCTAACCTTAAAGCTGCAGGTTCTGTCCCTGGGCTTTGGTGATGGGCCAGTCCAGGGCCAAGGTGAAGGACAGCTGCCTTCTGATGCCTGGCTGGCCTCAGCTTTCCGCCCTTCTTCCTTGGCTGGGTTCGCTCTCATCTATTGCCCTTCAATCCCACCTCTCTTGGCTTCATCTTCTCTTCAAACATGGAATTCTGCATCAACCCAGAGCGTCTGGGTCTAGGAGTTAACTTACAGAGGGGGACTTTGTGGGCAGAGGCATGGGTTCTACAGCTTTTTTTTTTTTTATCCTAAAGTAAGTTATTTATTCAAGTCATCCCTATTACAAGCAAAGGGATGGAAGGTCATATATTGGTCGTCATTTGATATGAGTAGAGGTGAATTTAAGGTCACTTTTCTGCTTTACTTACAGAGCAATGGCCCAAACCAGTGGTGGGCTCCATGCCTGGGTGATGGTCCAGGTTCTCCTTATGCATCTTCATAGTGGGCTGGAAGTAGATCACATGAGGGTTATAGACTAGAGTGTGGTTACCATCTCCCCAGGGAAAGGACTGGAACCCTCGTGTACTCATGGTGTGACCTCTGCAAGGTGTCCAACTCCCTCCCACCCCAGGGGTACGATGAAGCAAACCTTCTATGTACTAGCTGACCCCTCCTCGCTGTGGGTGCACCTCAACAGGGGCCACCCCAGCCATGGCCAGGAATCAGCCAGCAGCCCAGAAGCTGGACCAAGCCCAGGCCACCTCCATCTTCCAGCTGGGCTACCACCAGGTTTACTTCTTTTGCAGGACTACAGCAGTGCAGAGCTGTGCTGACACCCAGTGCTCACCGGCCAGAATCATGGGCAAAGTCAAGGGGCACAGGAGCGTCTCCCTTTGGTCCAGGTTACTGGATAAAGCCCACCCACTGCAAAAAAGCAGCAAGCAGGGAGGATGCAGATACAAGCCAGGCAGTTACAAAACCAAGTCTCCACTTTCCTTGTTTCTGCCTCGGCCTCTTAAGACATTTGGAGTGAATGAAGAAGAAAATAAAAAACAAAGAACAAAGACAAGAAGACTTCACTCTGAAGTTTGAAATGGGAACAGAAGGTCAGGTCTGAGATAGCCAGGGCAACCAGTCAGATGTTTTTTTGCAAAACATCCATCCATGTGGACAAATGGGACTTTAAGGCCACCAGGAGACAGAGATAGGGGAGCTATTGAGGGCTGCGTGGCCTGTTACTCTATCCTTGCTCTTGAATGACAATCTTTAGCCTTCACAACAGAGCCTTGGGGCCCAGCTTTCCACATGCCCGGCCACCCTCACCCCTCCCTGGCATAGCTCTGATCTCTGGCCCAGATTCTGCATGCAGGCTCCTGGGAATAGCACCGTGAAGGCACTGCATCTGCTTTGACTTTGCTGCAGGCCTAGCCTTCTGCCTGGCAGATGTGGCCTTTTCAGTCCTCTCCCCAGGGGCCTCCGCAATGGGCTGAAGCACCTCCTAAGCCATGGGCTTTCCAAGGTCAGGCTGGTGGGTGTTAGGGTCACAGTCATGGAATTGTGACTCCTCACACTGGTGCTGCCTCGAGCTGTGGATCCTGTGGCTTACGGTGCAGCTAGGAATCCATCAAGGCACAGCTCAAGTGCCACCTTCTCCAGGAAGCCACTTCTAGTCACCAGCAAGACAGAATGTCTCTCTTGCTCGTCCGTGCTCCCACTGTACTTTGAACTCTCATTGTAGCACCTATAAGTTTACTTTGTATTAAAATTAGATGTTTACATATGACTCCCTCAAAGACTGTGAGTTCTTTGAGGGCTAGGCTCAGAGAAGACCCTCAGTAAATATTTAATGATAGAATTCATAAAAGAACAGACGAAGAAAATAACACATTTCACTGACCTCCTGGACACCTACACCCGAAAAATCCTTCACTCATGCAGCAAATATTTACTGAGTCCTACTCTATGCCCGGCACTGTTCTTGGTTATGGAAGGAAACAAAGCAGACAAAACGCACATTCTCATGGAATTTATCGTTTAGAGGAGGGGAACAAACAGTGAGATGGGGAAAACACCATGTAAAATAGACCGATAGAGAGATAGCAACAACTGGAGGAGAAACAAGCTCCAGAGGAGAATCAAGCAGAAAATGAGGCCAGAACAGGCTGGTGGAACTGGGGCAGGATTTGGGCTCTACTTTTACCTATGGAGGTCGGGGAAGTCCTTGTTGGAAAACAGCATTTGAGAAAACACCTTAGAGTCTACAGCCATACCACCCTCAGCGCGCCCGATCTCGTCTGATCTCAGAAGCTCAGCAGGGTCGGGCCTGGTTAGTGCTTGGATGGGAGAAAACACCTGAGAGATGTGGCAGTGTGAGCTCTATGGACATCTGGGGTAAGACCCTTGAGGCAGAAGGAATAGTAAGTCCAAGGGCCCTGAGGCAAGGACTCGCCTTAGGAGACCGTGTAGCTGGGACAGAGTAAACGAAGGAGAAAGTGGTGGGAGATGAGGGCAGGGAAGTGATGGGCGCACAAGCCATGCAGGGCCTGGTGGGCACTATTAGAAAAATAGGAAGCCACTGAAGAACCTTAAAAAGAATGGCATGATCCAACTTAGCTCTTCGCAGGATTGCTCAGGCTGCATGGAGGATAGACAGCCTTGGAGCAGTGCAGAAAGTGGGGGGACCAGTTGGGAGGGGTCATGACCATCTAGGAGGACACTCATGGTGAGTTGAGACAGGTTGATAGCACTGGAGATGGTACAAAATGGGAGGACTCTGGTGTATCTGGAAGAGGGAGACAATTGATTTTGCTGCTGGAATTGGATGTGGTATGTATGAAAATAAGAAATTAAGGAAGACTGCAAAGGTTTTGGGCTGGACAACTAGGTGAAGGCGTTGGCACGAACTGAGGTGAGGAAGACTGCAGGAGGAACAGCTCATTTATCACCATGTTGGCTTTAGGGGGCCTATTAGATATTCCACCGAGTTGTGGACTAGGCAGTTGGGTATCCAAGTCTGGAGTTAGAGGTACAGGCTGCTGTGATGGGCTTAATGATACATGGTAAGCCCCCAAATGTGTCCATATCCTAACCCGTCCTAACCCCAAGGACCCATAAATGTTACTTTATGTGGAAAAAGGGACTCTGCAGCCAGGATTGAGTTAAGGACTTTGAGATGGGAAGATTATCCTGGATGATCCAGGTGTGATCTCAGTGGTTCTTATAAGATGGGTGCTTGAGGAATAAAAGAAGATGAGGAGACAACAGAAGTGTTACTAAGCAATGGGCTCACTGCCCAACATGCATAGAAGCTAATACTCTGGCACCAACTTTTGAGAAAAGAAAAAGCTTTATTGCGAGTCAACTGGCTAAGAGACAGAAGGCAATGCTCAAATCCATCTCTCCAATCTGGAGGTAGGTCAATCTTTTATGGCATTGCTAACTAGTCCCAAGTGATGCCAATGCAGCCAATCTGCTAGGCTTATGGTGTTAACAATTAGAAGGTTAAAGGCCTTTCCAATGAGCATGCCCAGGCAATTTTGGCTCTGCATCACCTGTTACAACTTAAGCAATGGTTAATTAGTGTGAACTGCTCCTGCAGCTGCAGAAGCAGATATTAGAGTGATGTGGTCCCAAGCCAAGGAATGCTGGCAGCCTCTAGAAGTTGGAAGAGGCAAGGATTAGGCTCTCCCCAGGAGCCTCCAGAAGAAACCAGCTCTACTGACACATTATTTTTAGCCCTGTAAGATTTCTGACCTCCAGAATTGTGAGAGAATAAATTTGTGTTGCTTTATGTCACTAAGTTCGCGGTAATTTGTTACAGCAGCGAAAGGAAACTAATATAGTTGGAGATATAAACTTAGGAGTATATCGTTTAAAGCTATAAGAATAATGAGATCCTCAAGGGGACAAGTACAGAAGCAGGAGAGAAGAGAGCCAAGCACAGAGGACTGGGGCAGTTGGGGTGATGAGACTGAGAAGGGGGAATAGTCCCCTAGGAGGAAATCAGGAGAGTAAGGTGTCCAGGAAGCAAAGTGAAAGAAGAATTTCAAGAAGAGTGAGCAATTCATTGGGTGAGGTGTTACTGATAGTGAAGAAAAACAGAGGTGAGCGCTGACCATGGGGATTAGGCACATGGAGAGCAGTTTGGGCGAGGAGGTGGGAAAGTCTGGTGGGGGGACAGAGAGAGAACTGGAGAAGTGGATTTGATGATGGTGTGAGAAGACAAATCTCTTGAGGTGTTTGGCAATACGGGGAAGGAAAGAAATTGGAGGACAGTGAAACAGACATTTGGGATCCTGTTTATGGTTGCTGTTTAGGCTGTTGACAATGATCTAATAGAAAGAGGAAAACTGAGGATTCAGGAGAGGAAAATGACTGGAATAATGTCCTGGGCAGGAGTCGGTGGGGATCAGATTTAGTTACCAGCTCAGCCGGCCTAGACTCTGAGAGCCTCATCTCCCTCTGGATTCCTGATCCACACACCCACCCTGGGCCGAGGAAGCTTCTCCTTGCCCCAACTCCTGCAGAGATCTCCCAATTTCTTGTGATCCTCCAGCAGCTTGTCTTAGTCCAGTGAGCTTGCAGGTCACCAGCGCTGCCCCTGGGAGGAGGCCAAGTCCTAGGAAGAAAGGCCACCTTGCTGCCAAGGCCGTGTCTTCCCTCTGTCCGACTCTGAGAACATTCTACAACAACTCCATCACTTGACACATTCTGAGAGTTGATACACTTCGAAAAGCCCAGGTCCAGCTGAGATGGACATTTCAACTTTATCCATAAACATATTTTTATGGTTAAATATGAAAAAAAACGGCTGTCTTGTTCCACTTTCCCCCCACTTTTAATGACAACAAGTTGTTAATTTCCAGTTTCCTTAATTACACCCAGAATCTTTTCTCTTGCCTTTTGAAAACGCCTTCACATCAATTGTATCCAGCATTCCTCATTGCCTCCAACCCTGTCTTAGCTGACATTTCAAGAAGATGTTAGACAGCTGCTGGATTTCTCTGTAAGAACTGACAGTCGGTGAAGACACACATGTTGTTCTGCATTTATAATAGTATACACTGTATATTTTAAGTTGTGCATGTTCAATACCTCTGTGTCAGGTCTTGTTATATAGTACATAAGATGTATGAGAATAGTAATGGTTGTCAACTTTGGGATGGTCACAATTAATGATCATTTTTGTCAGGGTTCCATTTGCCATAGATGTGTCTGCTTGTGTTTGTAAGAATCATCCTGGGAAATATTTTGAGGTTCAAAAGGACTTTATAGAAAACTATTCTTGACAAAATCTTTGAACTGGTAACATTTTATCCCCCTAAACATTCTAAATAAACTTTTATATTTTTTTCTTTCAACTCAATTCTTATCCTAGAATACAAATAATAGTTAAGCATAGTTTGTTTCTATCTTTATTTTTTGAACTTGAAAATGAATCTCTATCAGGAGAGGGAGCAGACTTATCTGCAGGTGAGAGGATAAACTAAGAGTAGAATGCTGATGTTTGATATCCCACTGGAGGGGGCATTAGAAAAGCTCCTTTTTATCCACTCTATGGGGAAATGGCCTTGGGGACTCCAGGATGTCCACATCACTGACTTCTCAGATTGTTCGGGATGCATATATAGGCTTCTGTATGCATACTTCTTCAGAAACAGGGATCTTTTCCGTTTCTGAGAACAAACAGAGAAATAGAAATTCTACAAATCTATACAATGGCAGTATACATTTCCTTCAAGTGTGCTGCTGTTTTAGAGTTCCACGTAAGTAAGACGGCATGGTAGAGACTCTATCCCTTGTTTATCCTAGCTCCTTGTTTTACAGATGGTGAAACTCAGAGGTGGAGAAAGGAAGGGCTTCCCTTTGCTCATGCTGTGGTAAGGAACACGATGTACTCAGTCAGGCCTCTCAATTCCTAGGCTGCTTCTCTCTCCATCCTGCCCTGCTCTCCGGTACAGTCTTTTCTGATTCTAAGTAGTCACTGGACTTTTGACCTAGGTCTCATTTCCCTGGAAATTTCAAACTTTCCCAGCAGCGTGTTGCCAATATAGAAAGGCTTCTTTTCTTTCTTTTTGCAATCACACTGGATTAGAAAGTATCATGCTCTGACTTGGGAGTATAAGTGATCCAAGATCAAAAACCACCTAATACATTGGCAAGGGTGGATGGGAGAAAAACAAACATTAACAGCCTGAACTAGAAGGTTGATGTCCTGGAAATTAGTCCTCCTGATGTTTTTTACTAATTGAGTAACCTTGGATTCATTCTGTCCCATCTTGGTCTCTAAACATAGTTTCTCTACCATAAGAAAAGAAGTTTTGACCAAATGGTCCTGAGTGTTCTGTGTCCAGGGGTCCTTCAGTCAAAGAATGCTCTGCCTTTGTTCTTGTTTTCATTCGCCACCATAACCAAGACAAGACAAGATGTTCTCTGGGCCACATGTAGAAATCGCCAGTGTCCTGGGAGTCATTAAAACCCATGCCTGCTGAGCTGTCCCATAGAGAACAAGAAGCCCTTTCTTGGCACATGAAGGGCCATTGTGGGGGACAAAATCCAGTGTGCCACAAAAGCATGGTGTGACCATTGTTGCCCCTACAGAAAGGCCAGATACTCTTGTTCCCAGTTCTTAGGAACAGCAACTTCTTTTGATTGATTCTCTAGGAATAATTTTTGTTTCCAGTTAAAAATAGCTTCTCAGGCAGGTATGGTGGCCCATGCATGTAATCTCAGCACTTTGGGAGGCCAAGACAGGAAGACTGCTTGAAGCCAGAAGTTTAAGACCTGCCTGGGCAACCCTATCTATACAGAAAATTTAAAAATTAGCTGGGCATGGTGGCACGTGCCTATCATCCCAGTTACTCAGGAGGCTGAGGCAGGAGGATCCCTTGAGCCCAGGAGTTCGAGGTTGCAGTGAGCTACGATCACACTACTGCACTCCAGCCTGGGTGACAGTGGGAGACCCCATCTCTTAAAACAAAGATGCTTTTCCCAGGCATCTCTGGCTAAAGAAGCCTTTGTGCCTTGAAGAATAGAAACTAATGCTTCCTCTTTTAATCCTTTAAGTCCTTCTGTTTTCATCCTTTTTAGACTAATTCCAAAAGGATCTGTTCATTTGTAGATTCATTCTTCATTCACTCATTCATCAAATAATTCTTAGACCTCCCATTTATCAGTCACTGCACTAGACTGGGGCTACAGGCTAGTTTTTTGTCCTCATGGAGCTTACAATCTATTGCGGAAGACTGAAAATAAACAATGCAGATATATGTGTGATGACGAATCATTTTAAGGGGTCTGAAGTAGAAGAGGAAGCTGAAGGCAAGAATAACAAACAGGTGGGACTTATTTACACTTGGCAATGAGGAAGCGACAACATGTGTTAAGATATGTTTTTTTGCGAGGACATTCAGTGCTTTTTGGCTTCAGATAGAGCTCAATTTTCTGTTAACCTGCAAAGAGGGGTTCTGGCAGAAGGTAATGAGAGTAATGGGAAACAATGGTTCCACACACTCTGACACCCCATTTATTTCCTAGGTGTGAGAGAGAAAATCAGCAGAGTAAGTCTGCCCAATGCTGAACATCTCCTTTTTTGGGAATTTATGGTCAGAAAAGACTACATGTGTTTAGTAAGTAAAGCAGCCATTTTTCTCTTTATAGTACATGTTGGCTAGTTTCTAGCTAATCCCCATAACCCCTAGTTAAATTACTCAGTCAGCCAAGGCTGAGTGACACATGATTTCCTTGCTTTAAGCAAAGGGGACTTATTAAAGAATATTACAATAGTTTAAGAGAAATTGGATCCTTCCACTCTGCATCATCAGGAAGGCTAATCTTGCGAAGAATTAAAAACACATGGGGATTTCTGCATCTGGCCATGACATAAGAACCGGTTCATAACTTGACTTCACTTTAAACAACTACAAATGAGGACAAAACGTGAGGCAACTGTTTTCAGACACTGAGCGACAGGCAATAGGGGACTGTGATTTTGGTGAGAAGTGAACGACATGAAGTGAGTTCCATGCATGGCCCAGGGGAACTGTCCCGGTGTGATAAAAAGAATTAGAGCTCAAGCTGAGGAGCACGCTCTGAGCTGAGGAGGTAGACGTTGGAGCTTCAGGCTGCAGAAGAGACTGAAATTTGTCAGGCAGGATGTCAGAGAAGGAACTGCACAGAAAGGCAGGCCCCCAAAGACTGTCTGGGGATTGACTATGGGTCTGTGGCTGGAAACCGAGCTGTATAACACAGGCCAACAATCCACGAGGCCCAGCAAGTCACATGCTGCAGGGCTGAGAGCTGAACAGAGACGCCAGAAGTCACGCATTGCTGAGAGACATTGGACTTCTGGCCCATGCAGAGTGGAGACACCTTCTCAAGCACTTTGAGGATTCATTTGAGACCACAGAAAGGTTATGTCTTAAGAGGAAGAACCATGACCTAGAGTTAAGGCCGGCTCTAAAACTAAGCTCAAAACAAGAACAGCCCCACTCTCAAAAAGAAAAAGAAACAAGTCTGACAGGACCAAAAAGATCTTCCAATCACTGACCTGCCTTCAAGAACGAAATTCAGTGCCCTTTAAAGGAAGGTGTCAGGATCTAGACTCCCTTTATCACATCATCCATATGAAGAAACATAAAATAAAAAATTATTAAACATGTGAAGAAGTAGGAAAATATGACACAATTAAATTCAAGCAAAAAAGTCAATCAATAGAAACAGACCCTAGGGTGATCCAGATATTAGAATTAACAGACCAGATTTTTATTGTAAAGCAGTTAATAATATACTCCATGATTTAAATAAAAATGTCGGAAATCTCAGCAAAAAAGTGGATATCATTAAAAAGAACCAAATGGAATTACTAAAACTGAAAAGGATAATATGTAAAATAAAAAATTTCACTGGATGGGCTTAACAGCAGATTGAAGACTACATGAGAAACGGTTAATGACTCGAAGGTAGATCATTTGAAACAATCCAGTTTGAACAGATAAAACAGATCAAAAAGATTAAACAGGGTCTCTATAATCTGTGAGAAAATGCCAAGCAGTCTCACATATATGTAATTAGGGTTCCAGAGGGGGAGAATAGAGAAATGGGATAGAAAAAAAAATACTTGAAGAAATAATGGCAGGCAAATTTCCCAGAATTAGTGAACAACATTAAAATACAGACCCAAAATGTTCAATAAACACATTAAATCACAAATATAAACAGTATACACATAAATACACATAGAACTATATTCAGGCACATAAGAGTCAAACTTGAAAATAAGCAATACAGGCCGGGGACGGTGGCTCACGCCTGTAATCCTACCACTCTGGGAGGCCGAGGCAGGAGGATTGCTTGAGCGCAGGAGTTTGAGACCAGCAACTGAGCGCGACCCTGTCTCTACTAAAAATAGAAAAATTAGCCGGCCTCCTGGCTCAAGCCTGTAGTCCCAGCTACTTGGGAGGCTGAGGCAGTAGGATACTTAAGCCCAGGAGTTGGAGGTTGCAGTGAGGCGCGATGACACCACTGTACTCTATCTGGGTGACAGAGTGAGAATCTCAAAAAAAATAAAATACAATAAAAGAAAAAGAAAATAAGAAATACAGAGAAAAAATTTTAAAGTAGACAACGATATGAATGACAGTTGAACTCTTCTCTTTCTATGCAGAAAAATCACATGATCATCTCAATAGATGCAGAAAAAGCAAGCGATAAATTGCACATCCCTTTATGGGAGAAAAACAAAACTCTAAGCAAACAAGAAAATGAAGAAAACTTCCTCAAATTAATGCTAGGCATCTATAAGGGAGATCAGATTTACCGTTCTAGCAAAATAATTTAAAAAAATGAGACAAATTATATTAAATGACAACACTCAAGACATTGAACATTAAGCAATAGAAGACAGACAGAAGATCGTAAACAAATGAGTTAAGTCCTACAATTGCCCTGTTTACTTCCTGGAGAAAGTTTCTGAGCCACGGCATAGGGAAGGAAAATCCAGGTAGAGCTCAATGGTCTCCCTGAGTTGAGAGATGGAGCTGGGAGCCCAGTGCAGCCAAGACAGCTAGCAGTCATGTGGCAGAATACCTGAGTGGTGAGAGTTACACAAAGAAAGAGCTCTGGAGATTCTCAGATAGTCCTCCAAAAATCTTTAGCTAAATACTGATCAGTGTATGTTGTGAGAAAGCTACCAGAAGCTGAGGAAGAACCACCACAAAAAATTGGTGGGATCAGAACCTAGAGCTCACATAGGGTTCCCAAAAACTAGAATGAAAATCTTGTAATTATGAGTCTTCCAGTGTGATTCCAAAGAAGAGTCAGCTGTAGAGGTAAATCTGGTCCTTGGTACTCATCTTGATCAAAAGGGAAAGAACATTTATAGAAATACAAAAATATCCAGCATCCAACAAGGTAAAATCCAAAATGTCTGTCATTTAGTAAAAAATTACTAAGCATGCAAAGATTCAGGAAAATACAAGTCATAATGAGGTGGAAAATTGATTAACGAAAACTGTCCCAAAAATGGTGTGGTATTAATAAACAAGAACATAAAAGAGTTACTTTGACTGAATTCCTTATTTTCAAGAAACTACAGGAAAAATGGAACATGTTAAATAAAGACATAGAACACAACACCCAAATTGAACTTTCAGAGATGAAAGTTACAATATCTGAGATGAAAAATACAGTAGATGGGACAAATGGTAGCTTAGACGTGTATAAGATACATTTGGTGAACTTGGAGTCATAGCAATGAAAACTATTCAAAATAAAACACACACACACACACACACACACACACACACACACACACACACAAAACAGGGCAGAGGAGAGAACAAAGCATCACCGAACTGTAGAACAACTTCAAACAGCTGACTATACAGATTAGAGTCTTGGGGTAGGGTAGTGACTGAAAAATATTTTTTAAAACATATGTTAAAACATTTTCAAATTTCATTAAAACTACAAACCCACAGCCATGAAACTCAACAAAAAACATGCACCATGCACAAGAAACATCAAGAAAACTTCATCAAGGAACTTCATAATTAAATTAGTTTAAACCAGTGAAAGGAGAAAATATAAAAAGTAGCTAAGCATAAGAGACACATTACATGAAAGAAACAGAGGTATGAGGACAATAGATTTATTGGATCTATAGAAAGTAATAAAGAGCTTTCTCTTCAAATATTGGCATTTAGTGTTAAAAATTCACTCTACATATTGCATTCCACAAATATGTTATATTTAAACTTTTTTATTCAGTTCAAAATACTTCAAAATTTTTCTATTTCTTCTTTGACCCATGTATTAAATATTGGGTTATTTTCCATACATATTTTCATTATAATGAAATTATAGTGAATAATTATTAACACTAAATGCCAATATTTGAAGAGAACACAAGTCTTAAATCAATGGCCTTGGCTTTTGCCTTATGAAATTACAAAAGAGAGAACAAATAAAACCAAAAACATGCAAAAGAAAGGAAATCAGAGCAGAAATCAATTAAATAGAACTTAAAAACAGAGAAAACCAATAATACCACATGCTGGTTCTTGGACAAGGTCATAAAATTGGTAAGCTCCTGGCCAGATGATAAGGAATTATAAAAAAGCAATGATACAGATTACCTATATCAAGAAAGAAAAAGTGATGTCACTTACGGAGTCTATACATTTTAAGAGGATAATCAGAGTATTTTATGGAGAACTTCATGCCAATAAATCTGACAACTTAGATGAAATACACAAATTCCTTGAAACACACCAGGGAAAAAGCTCACTACCAAAGCTCACTCAAGACAAAATAGATAACCTGAAAAGCCCTGTATCTATAAAGAAAATCCAATTTGTGATTAAAGCCTTTCCCATAAAAACAAACGAAAAAACAACCAAAAACCCCTCCAGCTTCAGACAGCTTCACTGGAAGATTCTACCAAACATTAAAGGAAAAAATCATACCAGTCTCATATAAACTATTTCATAAAATAGAGGAGCAAGAATTACTTCCCAACTCTCCTTACGTGGCCAACAATTCCTCATACCAAAAAGTGACAAAGAAAGAAGATTACAAGAAAGAACATTGTAGACCAATATCCCTCAAGAAATTAGACACAAAAATTCCTAACAAAATAATAGAAAATTGAATCTAGCAGTAGGACATATAGGATAAAAAGGATAAAACATCATGAATTTAGCACAAAAGTGTAAGGTTGCTTTAACATTTGAAAATCAATCAATATAAGTCACCATGTTAGCAGAGAAAGAAGAAAAATCATATGATCATCTCAACAGATGCAGAAAAGCAAGTGATAAATTGAACATCCCTTTACAGAAGAAAAAACTCTAAGCAAACAAGGAAATGAAGAAAACCTCCTCAAAGTGACACTGGGCACCTATGTAAAACCTAGAGTTAATGTCATATGTAATGGTAAAAAATTAGATGCTTTCCATCCTAATATTGGGAGCAAAATATGGATGATCACTCTTGCCTCTTCTATTCAAAATTGTATTCATGCCCTATCTAGCTCATTAAAGCAAGAAAAATAAAGGTATGAAGTTTGGAAAGGGAGGAGTAAAACTGGCATTATTTTCAGACAATATGATTGTTTACATAGAAAACCCTAAGGAATATCTTAAAATCAAAAAAGGCTTCTAGTCTAATAAGTATATTAGGTATATTTAGCAAGGTAGCAGGTCAATATACAAAGTTAATTGTATTTCTCTATACCTGCAGCAAGCAAATGGAAATGAAATAATGAAGACAAGTCCATTAATAATACGATAAAATATAAAATGCTCAGTGAAAAAAATAACAAAAGACGTTCATAACCACTACATTAAAAATTAAAAACATTGCTGAGAGAAAATAAAGATGACTCAAACAAATGGAGGTTTATACCATATTCCTGCATTAGAGGACACAATATGGTTAAGATATCAACTCCCCCAAATTGATCTCGAGTCAGCACAATTTCAATAAAGTTCTCAACAAGCATTTTTGTAGATATTGAACGTTGATTCTAAAGTGTACATGACAATTCAAAGAAACTAGATTACCTATAACAATCTTTATAAAGAACACATATGGAGAACTCATACTATCTGACTTTAAAGCCTATAAAATTACTTGATTAGTATAAAATTTCTTACTAAACCAGTATACTGGATAGGCAAGATTATTTGATCAAGAGAACAGAATAGAATTCAGAAATGTCACACATATACACTCAGTTGATGTTTGACAAAGGCACCAACTCAAATCAATAGCAAAAAAAAAAAAGTCTTTTCAATGAATGTGCTGAAATAACTGGACATTCATGTAGAAAACAACAAACACCAACCCCTATCTCACACAATTCACAGAAATAAATTAAAGATGGATCCTAGATCTCAAACTTAAAGGTAAAACTATAAAACTTCCAGGAAAAAATAGCATATTTTTGGTAGTTTGGAGTAAGCCAAGATTTCTTTAAGAGGACACTAAAGCAGTAACCATGAAATTTAAAAATTAATAAATTGTACTTCATCAAAGTTAAAAAATTCTGCTCATTAAAAGAAATTCTTATAAACATGAAAAACAAACCAGTTTGTTAAAATGTTCCACTAAGATTTTGCATCCAGAGCACATAAAGAACTTCTATAAATTAGTATTAAAAAGCAAACAAGCCAATTCTTTTTCATCAGAAAAGGAGACATATCAATGGCCAATAAGCACAGCAAAGCATGTTTTACATTCTTAATCATCAGAGAAATTCTCTGAGAGCGCCTGAACTCCTGCAAGGAAGACAGACATTAAACGAGGGATCAAGTGACATTTGATGGACACATGATAGTAGTGACGCCCCAAGGCTGGAGGCGTGGTGTGAGCAGTCAGCCCCAAGGACTGGCAATAAGGAGGCGTATTGTCTGCAGCAAATTTTAAAACAATAATAAAATCAACTAAAAGCTGTCTGCTTTTTATCCTCACCACATGAAAGTGTCGGGTTTGGCAATCTCATTCTGTGTTCTTGGTTCTTGGTGTGCTCTTGGCTGAAGAATGACCAGACATACCAAGGCAAGGCAAGCACAAGGTGAAATGTATTGAGGGGGAGCAAGACAGGATTATAGAGCAAGAGCAAGATACAGGTTTACAGAGCAAGATACATACGCCGCAGATGACGACCGGGCTGCGGGTCGCAGCAAAAGACACCTTGGTTACGGGCTCGCTCTTGTTTCATAGTGTCTGCATAGGGACCTCCCTGTAGTTCAGACGTCATCATGGAACCACTTTGATGGACAGTTGGGAGTTACATGACCTGAGTCTTACTGCACATGTGGATCTTCCATGAGCCTCTCCAAAAGCCCATTTAGGGGAGGCGGGTGAACTGCAATGTAGATTTTACCTAATGACATGATAATTAGCCTTAAGTTGTCCCTAAGTCACCTTCCAGACTCTATTGTACCTTGGCCCATGAGCTAGAGAGTGCTTGTATTCTTTTGCAGCTGGTGTGCTAAGTTCTGATTGGCAGATTTGTAGGGTGTTCCCTCCTAACCCAGGGATGGTAGTCACTCAGGACAGGATTAAGGTGGAGCAGCACCAACATGGGGGGCCTGGAGCCTGCCCTGATCCTTCTTCCCAGGTAGGGCAATTGCTTGAGACAGCACCAGGGCAAGGCACCCACTTCCATCCCTAGGAGACCCGGAATCCCTCACTATGTACCTAACAAAAGCAATTCTTAACAATGTGAGTGATAAACTATTCTTGCCCACAGATCCCTGCATCCCTTCCACTCACCACTGGTGATAGCACTCATTGTGCTATATCCAATGTGAATCTCATTTCCCCTTAATGTATTCCCTCACCAAAAGCTTCTAGAAACAGGCATTTTTAATGGTTGCATGATACTCCTTCATATTTTGTTAATAGATTCCCTATCATGGAGCACCAATACTTCCCAATTTTTCAGTCTCATAAAGAACATTAGGATAATATCTCTGTGCATAATCCCTGACATTTTTTCAGGTCATTTCCTCCAGAGAGAAATGTCTCTTCTTGGTTTTTGATCTTGGAGGAAAATCTTGGGCAGTGCATTAGCTGGACATTTGTAATGAGAATGTATGTGAGAGGAGGTCAGTAGAGCCTCAGATACAGGCTGAGGGGGCAGAGAGAGGAAGGGGGTGCGACCAGCCTGGAAGGACTCTCAGGAGAAAGAGGTGCAGGTGCCAGCCAGGCCTGGAGGGACAGCAGAGGAAAAATGAGGCCGGGCCTGGACCTGCATCACAGCTTAGGAGTGTGAGAACGGTGCCACATTCCTTGTGGCCAGGCAGATTCAACCCCTCTGTGCCTCAGTTTCCTCATCTTTAAAATGAGCTTAGAGGCCGGATGCGGTGGCTCACACCTGTAATCCTAGCACTCTGGGAGGCCGAGGCGGGAGGATTGCTTGAGCTCAGGAGTTTGAGACCAGCCTGAGCAAGAGCAAGACCCCGTCTCTACCAAAAATAGAAAAAATTAGCTAGGCATGGTGGCATGTGTCTGTAGTTGCAGCTACTCGGGAGGCTGAGGCAGAAGGATCGCTGGAGCCCAGGAGTTTGTGGTCGCTGTGAGCTAGGCTGACGCCACAGCACTCTAGCTGGGGCAACAGAAGGAGACTCTCTCTCAAAATAAAATAAAATAAAATAAGCTTAAAAATAGTACCCAACTCTGTAACATTCTTTTGTAGATAAAGTTCATATTTGTAAAGCACCCAGAATATCACCGGGCACATGGTGAGCACAGTATATGTGTTTAGTAAATACAGTAGAAGTAAATGCAACTTCCAGGTGGAGCCTAAGACAGGGAGCACCCATGTAGGAAATCTGTGCAGAAGGGCACACAAATGGAGGCCCCGATTACCTTCAGGAGGGACAGTGACTGGCGACATCGCCCTGTGCCCAGCCTTGCAGCAGAGCAAAGCTGAAGGCCTGGCTAGGGAGCCGGCTGCCTTTTCTCTCTGACCGGCCAGGATCTCAAAAATCAGCTGTGAAAAAGGAAACACACTCAACTAGGCGATAGAAGCAGGCTGCCTTCCTCTTCCAGCAGCTCTTTGGGGGCACCAGTCACCACTTATTAAGCAGTTTATGTCATTAAGCATCTCCCCAGGGTAAGTGGGAGCCACAGGACAGTGGAGATAATGAAGATCTATTGCATAAGCAGAAAAAGCTCAACGGAAAACGCCTGCACCCACGCTCCCTGGCTGCCCCCGCCCCGGCCCCGTCTCCTTTTCATTAGTAGCATGAGAGGGTTCAATGTGGTTTTTATTTTCTCAGTCCTCGTGGGAAAAGACATCGATCGAGGCTTAAGAAGCCTCTCTGCATCTGTTCCCTTAGGCTGAGAACCGGGTATCACTTTGGACAAAATGCTTCTTTAGGCACAAGCTGAATTGCTGCCAGTGCCAGGGTGTGCCCTGGGCACACTTCTGACCCACCTCCCTCCCCTTTGGGTTCTGTGAAGCCACAGCTAGTGCCTGCTCTCAGGCCCCTCACCGAGGAGAACTGACCTCAAAAATAAGAGGATAGGCAGGGCGTGGCGGCTCATACCTGTAATTGCAGCACTTTGGGTGGCCGAGGCAGGAGGATTGCTTGAGCCCAGGAATCTGAGACCAGCCTGGCAACATAGCAAGACCTCAACTCTACCAAAAAAAAAAAAAAGAAAAAAATTAGCAGGATGTGTTGGCACACAGCTGTAGTCCCAGCTACTGGAGAGGCTGAACTGGGAGGATCACCTGAACTGAAGAATTGGAGGTTGCAGTGAACTATGACGACGTCGCCACACTCCAGTCTGGGCAACAGAGCAAGACTCTGTCTCAAAAAAAAAAAAGATGTCTCGAATGGGAACCAGGAGCTGTTGTTCACTTGGTTTCTTCATCTTTAAAATGCAGGGCAAAGATGAGGATGAAGTACATGAAGTCTCAGGGCCTTCCAATCTGGACATCTGTCAAGTGGAAAGCCAGTGATGGGACCGACAGCACCTAGATGCAGGGTGGGCTCAGGCTTGGGTGAGGTCAGGAGGGGAGAAGTGGAGAGTCCTGGGCTTGCCTCGCAGTGATGAGAGGTTTATTTACCACATCCACTGACTTCTCACTCTCTGATCAAGGCTGAGATCTTGCCATGATTGAACAGGAACAGATGGAAAGAACCCCTCCAATTTCTAGCAAACCATCCTCAGAGTTTTCCATAACAAGTGGTTGGGGGCCCTGTGTTCCACTTCTCACTTTTTTTGGTCTCCTGCCTCGCCTGTCTGCCCTGGGCCTTGCTTACCAACCCACCCAAGCTGAGCTGAGGTTCAGCTGTGCCCTCTGGGTCTCTCCAGCCCAAACACAGGAGTTTCAAAAGCTCCCCCAACACACACCCCCTACTGTACTTATTCCACTCTGGTGTCCCCCAAGCCAGCTCTTACCAGCCCACCTCTGTCTCTACTCTCAAAACCAGAACCCTGTGACCACATGAGATACTGCACTGTAGTCACTCTGAGTTTGCTTTACAGGAAACGTAAATACCACTACCCTTTGCTAGTCTCTTTGGTTTAGAATCATGACGTTATCTGAATAATTGCCTACCGTAAAGGATTAGGAAGAGTGCCTTTCTCTTGAACCCTGTTGACATCATCTAGCTCTGAGGTAGAGATTAAATCAGAAATACTACAACTGGGAAACAATTCACACGCCATGTCCATGAACTTTGTTAAGCCCTGGAAGGGAAGAAGTGAGCAGGATATTTTTTGCTTGGGGAAGGATGCCCCATATACCCGAATCAGGAGGACTGTGAAGTGTACCAATGACGGACGAAACCAAAATACTGAACTTGCCACCCTGAGGAATTTGTCTTTGATTCAGTGTTTCTCAACCTGAGTAATGTTAACATTTTGACCAAACAATTCTTCTGTTGTGCAGGGCTATCCTGTGCATTGTAGGACGTTTAGCCAGAATTCCTGGCTTCCATTAACTAGATGCTAGAAATACCTTCCTCCAACTTGTGACAACCAAAAATGTTTCCAGTGTGGGGACTGGTACCTGTGTCCCAAAGGGAGGGTGAGATTAGCCACTGGGGTAAGGGAAAAAAATATTCAAATGTTTATTTATTTTTACTTCATTACAAAATATAGAATTCAGTTTTATTAATATTAATGATACCCTCATCCAAGACATGTCAGTGAGATATTTATAACTTGGACAGGTAGGCAAAGTAACTCTCATTTGCTCCATCACATTCAGCTTATTACAAGGTGTTGCAGCTCATTTGTGCCCAAATTAGGTGGATTTAGTAATTATCTTAAATGTCAGAGAGCAAATAACCATAAAGATCCCATAGGTTATCTCAAGGCAAGGCACTTAAAATGTGGTATATCTTTTTATCTTACAAAAAGACAAATTATTCCAAATTTGCTGCCCTTTGCTATGATAAATAAATGCCAGTCCTATCCTAGCCAGCAGATATTTTCAATATACACACAATCCGCCCCTTCAAAGTAAATATGATATTTAACAATGAGTGAAAAAATGACTACTTTTAGAAAGAAACTCGTGCATGGCATTGCTTGCAAATAGCTAGAGAGCCTAAAATCACTCCCTGAAATAAAAAATAGATATTCTGAATAAAATATAACATGCATGTATTTAGATTCAGAGCTGAATTGACCTAAAAGTAAGAAAAATCTCCAGGAGCCAAACTGAAGAGAGAGTTGGTGTTGAAACTGTAGTTATCCTGAGAGTGTTTGTCAATCTCTGAAACAAACTTGAGTTTTAATGGCCCTGCAGGGGACAGAAGACTAGATGTTCAACCTAAATAACCTGGAAAATTGGAACTGAGACCCCAAATACAATAAGAAGCCTCAAGAGCTACAGTCTCAGTAAAAGTCTGTACTAGAAATAATCTGCCCATTGGTAAAGGAAGGTGAAAATGAAATTTAGCTGCACAAGGGATTAAATGCACACATTTTTGTTGACTGGAAACTCACACCAGAAGAATTAACTTTAAAATGATCTGGCATTATAGCATTCCATGGCCACCTGGCAGAAGCAAATGTATATCCTTTCTCTAATGATATGCTCAAAACCCAGACCTTTAGGTCCCACAGATAAACCCAGCTGAACATAATCTCACAATTCAAAATTTTAAAACACATTTAAAAACAATAGCCACTTCAAATAAGAATCAGAAGAAACAATCAATGGCAGAATTAAATTCCCAATAACTTTACATTAATATATATAAATTATGGAATATAGAATAAAAAACAAGTATGTTTCAAGGAAATGTTTTAGGAACTAAAAGAAGGGATAAAATACATGAGCAAGGAACAATATACTCTCAAAAAGGTACAGGAATTTGTGGAAAGCAACCAAATAGAATACTAAACATGAGAAAATATAATTATTATAATTAAAAATGAAATGGATGAGAACAAAAACTAAGTGGAAATTAAACATAAATTTAGGCACAGCTGAAGAAAGAATTAGTGAACTGGAAGACAGATCTAAAAATACCAAATGTACATTTTTGAAGTCAACAGAAAGGCAAAGTGCAAAAGAAAATAACTGCCTGCCAAGAGGCATAAGCCCAACTAATATAGTATTCAAAAACAAAAGAATAAAATAAAGATATTTTCAGACAAATAAAAACTGAGAAATGTTACCACAAATGATTCTTTTTTTTTTTTTTTGAGACAGAGTCTCACTCTGCTGCCTGGGCTAGAGTGAGTGCCATGGCGTCAACCTAGCTCACAGCAACCTCAAACTCCTGGGCTCAAGTGATCCTACTGCCTCAGCCTCCCCAGTAGCTGGGACTATAGGCATGTGCCACCATGCCCGGCTAATTTTTTCTATATATATTTAGTTGGCCAATTAATTTCTTTCTATTATTAGTAGAGACGGGGTCTCGCTGTTGCTCAGCCTGGTTTCACCATAAATGATTCTTACTAAAGGAACTTATAAAGAGAAGTATTTCAGAGAAAGAAAACAAT
Source organism: Lepilemur ruficaudatus (assembly GCA_963574885.1). Classification (NCBI taxonomy): domain Eukaryota; kingdom Metazoa; phylum Chordata; class Mammalia; order Primates; family Lepilemuridae; genus Lepilemur; species Lepilemur ruficaudatus. The sequence continues at coordinate 23,105 of CAUYRT010089565.1, forward strand.
TCTGTCAGGAAGTTCTGAGCTGCAAGAAGGAATGATTTTCACTTAGAAAGGATTCCTTCATTAGCTTCTAATTATTAATAGTTTATATATAAATTTGTGTTACTTTGACAACTTAATGCAGTGCTAAGATTTGACAATGAATTTTAGAAGTTAAGGGTTTTTTTTGCCACTTATCCATATTAAAATTTAAGCCTTTAAAAAGAAAGAAGAAAAAAGGCAAAAAAAATAAAATAAAATAAAATAAAATAAAATAATAAAACACAAGGATATTATTTAAAAACAAATATTTGTTTGGAAATAAAAGGTATGCAGATCAGGAAGGAAGAAATAAAATTGCCTTTATTTGCAAGTGTAGAAAATCCAAGAGAACTGACAAAACAAACAGATGAACAAAAACACCTCCTGGAACTAATAAGCAATTATAGTAAGTTTCAGGACATAAAATTAACATACAAAAATAATCCTTTCCTACCAACAATAAAAAATTGGAACTTGAAATTAAAAACATTATACCATTTATATTACCCCCCCCAAAATGAAATACTTAGATATAAATCTAACAGCATATGTACAAGATATACAGAAGGGAAACTACAGAACTCTGATGAGGGAAATAAAGAGTTATTTCGTGTTCATAGATAGGAGGACTCAATATTGTAAGATGTCAGTTCTTCCCAATAACATTAAAGGAGAGGAACAAAGTTGGAGGACAGATACTGCCTGACTTCAAGACTTAATATAAAGCTACAGTAATTGAGACAATGTGGTATTGGTGAAAGAATAGACAAATAAATCAATGAAACAGAATGAAGACCCCAGAAATAGAACCTTACGGTCAACTGATCTTTGACAAAGAAGCAAAGGAAATACAATGGGGAAAAGATAGTCCTTTCAACAAATGGTGCTGAAACAAGTGGACATCACATGCAAAAAAATGAATCTAGACGACTTCACATCCTTCACAAAAATTAACTCAAAATGGATTATAGACCTAAATGTAAAATGCAAAAGTATAAAATTCCTAGAAGACAATATAGGAGAAAATCCAGATGATCTTGGGTTTGGTGATGACTTTTTAGAAATGACACCAAAAGCAGAATCCATGAAAAAGAGAATTGATAAGATGAATTTGTTAAATTAAAAATTTCTACAGTGTAAAAGACACTGTCAAGAAAATGAGAAAAAAAAATCCATAGACTGGGAAAAAATATTGGCAAGAGACACATCTGATAAAGGGCTGTTATCCATTATATACAAGAACTCTTAAAGCCCAACAGTAAGAAAACAAATAACCCGAATAAACAATGGGCAAAAGACCTAAATAGGCACCTCATCAAAGAAGATACACAGATGGCAAATAAGCATATGAAAACATGTTCAACATTATACATCATTAGGAAATGGCAAATCTTTTAAAAAATGAGACACTACTACACACCTATTAGAATGGCAAAAATCCAAAACACTGACACCGCCAAATGCTGGTGAGTCTGTGTAGCAACATGAACTCTCATTAATTACTGGTGGGAATGCAAAATGGTCAACATATAAAAATTAATTGTAAAAAGGAAAAGAAAATCAATTATATTTTTATGTAACAGCAATGAACAATCTGAAAATTTAGTTACAATAGTCACAATTCTTTTTTTTTTTTTTGAGACAGAGTCTCACTCTGTTGCCCAGGCTAGAGTGCCGTGGTGTCAGCCTAGCTCACAGCAACCTCAAACTCCTGGGCTCAAGCGATCCTTCTGCCTCAGCCTCCTGAGTAGCTGGGACTACAGGCGCATGCCACCACGCCTGGCTAATTTTTTCTATTTTTAGTA
>CAUYRT010089566.1:0-39371 GCA_963574885.1 Lepilemur ruficaudatus
AAACTGATTTATGTGATTAACTGTATACCTCGGTAAATTCACTGAAAATTATTTAATTGTACACTTAAAATGGAGTGTTGGTTGTACGTAGATACAGTTGGAGCACTATGTATGTACTCTATGGACTACTTTGACAGAGTAGGTCTTTGAATGTAACAAGATAAGTCAACTTGAGTGGTAATATAGTTTGGGAAATCAGCTCACTACAAATTGTGACTGTAAACATTGTACTGTAAATGCTTTGTAATTTTCCCCCAATAAAAAAAAAAAGAAAAAAAAAACACATTAAAAAAAAAAAAAGAAGTGGTAGGGACAGGAAGGCAATTGAGAGTGGAGTATCTATACAGTGGTGGGGGAATTCCCATTTAAAAAAAAGGGATTAAATTAATGAAAGCAAAATGTCAGTTATGAAGAATTGATCAATATGAAATGTGGTATGTGTGTGCCTGTAATATTTCTGAAAATAAGAACAGAATCTTTAAAAATATTCACAAGCTAGAATATAATAGTACAAAATTATCCAGAGTTTAAGATCTCCATCTACAAATCAATAGGTTCACCAGACCAAAGGAAATTTGAAGAGAAAAATCTCTTAAATCTCAATTCTGTTAAATACTTGAGTTTCAAAGAAAAGAAAAGAAAAACAAAAACAAACTTTGCCTTGATCATTTCAGTTCTGGAAATTAACCTGAGGAAGTATTTGAGGATATATATAAAGAAATTTACGTATCCATATGATTTATCTCAGAATTTGTGTAATATTTAAAATAAGTAATGAAAGAACCACAACAGTAAAGATAAATGTATCATAATTATTACATACTATAAAAATGTGTACAAGCATACACACTCATCACTTGTCTGAAAAGAAGTACTAATAATCAAAGTGCTGATGAGTATTTCTATCAGACAAATGGACTATCTACTATTTTTATTTGTCTGAGTAGTTTGTATTTTAAACTGGATATATGTAATATTCTGATGAAGTCAGAACAGAAAATTTCTAGTGGTGAAACATTTGCTAAAATATACAGATTAAAATAAAACTAGATTTTTACTTCGAGTCAGAGGGAATTACATATATTTTAAAGAATTAATAAAAATAATGCTAGATAGCAAGATAAAGATGATAACAATAAAGGAAATGTAGGTTAATATACTGTGGGTCTTTAAGAAGGAGGGCTTTGCTTATAAAATTGGAAAACAAATTTTTTTAAAAACTATCACTGTTGGTATAGAGGATGACCCCCTCTTATACTGTTGGCGCAACTATTAACATTTCTAGAAAAGGGTTTATGCATAAATATTAGAAAGTCATTACATTTGCCCTAGTAATTCTACCTCTAGGGATTTAAAGTGAGAACATAATTAGAAATTCACATATATTTATATATAAGAATATTCATGACAGAAATAGTATAATATTTCAATATACAGAAATGGTTAAATTAATTTCTATTCATTCATGACAGATAAGTTGCAGAAATTAAATTATGGTTGATATTTCTTCTGAAGAAGGTCATATGAAGTATCTATTGTATATTAATGAAGGTACAAGGCAAAAATCTGAATAAATGACAATCAGATTCCAATTCTTTTCTCTTTAATATGTAACATATGCCTCATCAGTACTGTTTGATCAGAGAAATAGAACCACTCCTTGTAATATAAATAAAGAATTTGCCACAGGGATTAATCCTAACACAATTGTGGGAACTGGCAGAGAAGTCTAAGCAAAACTCTCATCTCTGAGTTTGATGATGTGTGTGAAGTCATTACAGGTCAGGAGGACTGGCAGTCAAAAAAAAGCTGAATGAAAAATGAGGGAAAATTAGGACATATGGAGCAAAAATGGACAAACTGAATCTTAGGATAACAAACTGGAACCCACCTCAATGACACAGATAACGTGCAGAGAGACTGGAACCCTTTGCTACAGTGATGCACACAGGCCTGGCCCAGGGCTCAACAAGATGAAGAAGATCCTGTCGGACGAGCAGGCAGATCAGCAGCAGAGAGTCTGAGCCACCACTGTGCCATGGGCCCATGTCCATCCTTGAGAACATCCTTCCAATTGCCTTGTCACTTACACCTTCCAATTTTGTCCTAATCTCTCTGTAGTCAAGCCTAACCTGAAATCACACAAGAAAGGAATTCTTGGAAACGTATTTCCAGCTGAGCTGACATGGTACGAAGTCATCACATACGCATATGTGTTAATATAAATGCCTATGATGAGAGTAGGCAATAGGTAAAAAGAAATCAATAGGCATTTCTTCTTATGGGATGATTGATAATATTTTTCTTCTTTAGAGTTTTTTATATTTTTAGGCCATACACTTTCTAATCAGAATAATATATTTTTAAGAAGTTAAGTATATGAATCTATAAAAAACTAGATGATAGTAATTCATAAACATATTAAAAGAAACTAGAGCTATAATAACAGAATGCCTGTAAGGTAAAAATAAAAATCAAAACCTATTAAAAGGTGAAAAATCTGGATGAATATCAATAATTGTGACATAGAGCCAATATTCTAATATATTCATAAATAAACAATATATGAATAGCTCAGTGATACAGATAGACAAGTGCAAGAATAGAGACTACATTGAAAAAATACAAATAAGCAAGTATTAAACTAGGCTCTTACTACTCAAAAGTAGTAAAGCAAGCCTTTTTTTTTTTAACCAATCAAGTTATAAACTTTGTTAAAGGGAATGGTTCATGTTGATGAGAACTTGAAAAAATGGAACATATCCTCAATCATTGCTGGTAAAAACAAATTTTCTAAATTATCTAAAGGAATATAGAAAGGTATGTATAGCCAGATTTAGACAGTTTTATTTTGTTGACAAAATCTCTCATAACTATCTCCATTAAGGACATTTTTAGAATTTCAGACATATCCCTAGCTTGTCAGGGAAAGTAAATTTCTTTTTTGATTTCTGTGAGTATTGTAAAAGATGGAAAATCTTTAGCTTAATGGTAAGCTGAGATGTGCTTTTAGCGAAGGCACTGGGGATATTGATATAGTCAATGATGTGGAAGGAACTTTACGCACTTCTTAATCCAATTAACCCATTTTTAAAGTAGCAAATTTAGACAGAACTCTCTACAAAATCATTTTTAAAGCATTGTTAAACTGGAAAGTGCAAGATCAGACCCAGAGGATGGGAGTAGTTGTGTTATCTCTGACACTTGAAAACCTCTCTGACTTCATTATTATAAATGGCCTTATATGATGTATATTCTTCTCATTTCATAGAATCATATGATAAGCAAATGCTATAAATATGTGAATGTAGCAAAAATCTATAAAGTAATCAAAGCACAACAATGATGTCACACAGACTCACACGCACACATGCAGTTTTTTCAGAAGAATGCTTTAGATCATCATGTGAAGTAAAATTAGAAAAAAAAAAGAACAAAACCCACACAAATTACTCTCTGATGTTTAACATAGTAGGTAGAGTTATTACAGTAGAATATTTTTGTTGGTTTTTGTGTTTTAATGGTGAGGTGAGGGCATTTGTTGTAGCTGAAAAATTGGGTGTTTCTTTTATGAAAAAGCATAATTTTAGTTGCTAAAATTGAGTTCAACTTTCGACACTCTGAACTGATATTGTTAGAACATCCTTCCATGATACAGAAATTCAATACCATGCTGAATTCCATTCCATTACCTGAGTGCCAATCTTGTCTCAGCCTCTTACACACAGGCGCTAGCTAGTTGTTGTGAAGCAAATTTAGTGCTGGCAATCAGATTCTCTTTCCATTAAGTTCCTGTTGAGCTACTGCACAGACAAATGACTTCACTCCTCAGAGCAAACACACTCCAGCAGCATGGATTTTAGGACTTACTTTGCTTGGCATTGATGGGTAACCCATAAACTCCAATAGGCCATACATTGTTGTAGCAGCAGTAGAGGAAGAGAATTTTATGAGCGATGTGAAGTGCACGATGAGTCACAACATATTCTATTTATGCTGCGACCAAACTGTAAATACCCCTATTTTAGGATCTGTGGTCTTTTAATCCAGTTTCTTGTGACAAATATTTAATGTTCTGCTTGCCATTGGTTAATACCTTAATCAGAAATCTCCATAGGAAAAAAAAATCAATGACTAAGTATCTCCTGTTATTAGCTGTGACATATTACCTAAAAACAAAGGGGAAAAAATAGAAAACAGGACAAATAAAATTAGGTTATTTTTATTTTATGCATTTAGGTTGACTGCTCTCTCTTGCCGATTATTTGCTGAGTTGCACCTGCTTCCCAATTATAGCTTAATCATGTCCTTTGGAGCTCACAGTGCTTATTAGCATTCTATACTCTCCCCCTGAACTTTGATGTCAAAACAAAGCCGCATCCCTCATACCTGGAGGTCTAGCAAATGTCTAAGTGGGCTCAGAAAGGGATCTAAATATCAAAGGCAAAACAAGACACTGGCCAAATCCCTGGTTTATTTTACTTGAAGTCAAAAGGTTTCCTTTAATTTTTAGGCTTTCATGGATTATCCACTGCTAGGGGATGGCATTTTCAGCAAAACATTAATCCTGAACATTGCATCCCGTTCAAAAATCTGGCTGGCTGAATGAAAACAGCAAGGAGTAGAACAAGGGTGCCTCAAGCCCTTTGGAGGAAGTCTGTAGCAATTAGACCAGCAGGAAATCCAATTTAGATTATGATATTTTACCCGTGAAAGAAAAAAATGCAGAGTGAACCAGGAATTTTGCTGAGTTTTGTGCCATTCGTGACCTTTAGTTTTGCTAAAGTTTAAAAAAAAATCTGTGCATAGGTTTACTCTTTGGAGCTGGAGAGTACTGATGAACACATATACTGTAGACACAAGTATTTAAGTCATCTTAGGAAAAAAAACTACAGGTAAAATAAGACATTTACTTAAAAAGGTGTTTTGCTTATATGTTCAGTTTTCCCAAACTGCTGAAAAGTACCTTGTATGTGAAACTGCAATCCATGAAATTGTTTGAGAGAAGATGCTGACCAGAAGGATAGATAGCATTAGTTAACATAACTACACAGCAGAAAGCACTAACTGCCCCGATGACAAGCTCACAGGTTTTCCTCTCTATCAGTGAATGAATCACTACATACTATATTGCACTTAAGCTCTACTTGTCTATTTTTTAATGGAAATTTTTTTTCTCTACTTTCAGATATAGGCTCATTAAGTTAGGAAATTTAGAAAAAGAGTACAGCAAAAATAATCACACCAGCTAGGAAAAAACCCTGCAACCAATTGAGTATGTATTATTCAATTCTTTCTTCTCTCCATATATTTCATTGATTATGTGAGGACATACCTACTGTACTTAAAATCACATGATATGCCCTTACTACTTTCAATTGTTTTTCACTCACTTAATATATTATTTTAGCAATATTTAAATATTCTAGAATAAAATGTCTAGAGTTAAATTATAGCAAATAGCTGAGAAGCTATTTACATTGTGTAGGTTTAACCAATTCTTTAATTTATGTTGTTTTTTGATGTTGTTTATGATGTTGTTTTTCCCAATTTTTGAGTATAATGCACATTAATTTTTATTAGAAAAAAAAGTCCCATAAGGGAATTATCAGATATATTAGCATTTTTTTAAAGTTTATGTGCTGAATTTCCCTCCAGGATTTTATAATTTACAATTCTAAGGGCAATTATTTCTTTGCTTTTGAAAGAAAATTGGATAGTATTTCTGTATGACATGAGACATGTAAAATAGCTTTTATGTGCCTTAATTTTCTCATCTGTAAAATAAAAAAAAATAATTGTACTTGTTAGTGTTGGGTCTTTGATGTCATTGAGAGCATGTTTATGTGAAAAAAAGATTTTTTGGAATTTTTTACTTTAGAATTAATGTATGAACGTTCTAAATGCCAACTCCTCCTTAAGCTTTTATATTTAACCCCTAATTTTTATTATTCTGTTTGCAAATCTAAGATATTTTAATGACATTTTAAAATGACCTTTGAATAATATTTGTTACCATTCATATACATAATTAGGGCCAAACGTTTTAAATTAGATATATACCATTTGATTTTATTTTAAATCATATAATTGCCTGACTTAAAGTATTTACAGGCACTTAAATAATTATTAAAAGTATAATAAATTTATAAATATGGTAAAACATATCATTGGAAACATTATAATCCTGTGTATAAAATCAGTATGATTATAAATTAAACTTAATAGATTTAAAATTAAAATTAAAAACTCTAAATAAATTAACAAACAACATATTTTAAATTATAATTCTGAATCTATTCCATTAAATTTATAGGCCAAATTCTCTTAAAATAACTATTGAACCCAGTTTATCTAATATGCACAGATTTGTTTCTGCCAGAATAATAATAAATTGTGTTCTTAAATATCTCTACACATCATTCTAAATTTTGTTGGTTTACAGTGTGCTTATCCACAAAGTAAATGATCATGTTTTAGTGCCTTTCTTATCAGAGTGATTTTTTTTAGTCCCTTTTTAAAGAATCTTATTCTATCTTAATATTAACACACAATAAAATTGACTCTTTTGTAATCTACAATTATATGAGTTTTAACACATGAATAGAATGTGTTAAACCCCACCATGATCAGGATGCAGAATATTTTCCTCACTGCTGCCCTCAAAATCCCCTCATGCTGAAATTTTTAGTCATATATTTCCACCAACTTAACCGCTAGAAACCACCAGTTATTTGTTACTATAGTTTTACTTTTTCTAGAATACATTTAACAGAATCATCTTATAAAAGTACATAATTTTTGAGACTGGTTTATTTTCTTAGCATAGTGCTTTTGAGATTCATTCATATTGTTGTGTATAAACAGTTCTTTCCTTTTCATTGCTGAGCGATATTCCACTGTATGGACCTATCACAGTTTCTTTATTCCTTCACACTTTGAAAACTATTTGGGTTGTTTTCAATTTGGGTTAATTATGAATAAACCCACTCATACACATCTGTGTACGTAATTTGTGTGAACATACGTGTTTATATAAGATAGATAACCAAGATAGAATTATTCCATCACAGGGGAAATATAAATTTAACATTAAGAGAAACTGTCAATTTTTCAGTGAAACTATTAAATTTTAAAGGGAAGGTTTTCCTATAAATCTATCAATCTAAGCCATTTTTTATAGTTACTATGTTCTTAAATTCTAAAACTCAAAAAAACGGAAACTCACATCTTTGAGATTAAGGCATCTTATTACCTAGATTTTAGGTCAAATTGGAGTTAGTATCATTAATCCAGGAAGCTCTACCATTTTATGAATTCAACTAATCTATTTACTACTTCATGTGATTCTAAGATATGTTCTTAATTTTTCTGTACATCAGAGTCATTTCCACTCTGGATATTTTAAAGATAACTGATTATCTGTAAAGATAAAGTTAACTGTGGAATCTGTCTGCCACAAAACTACAGTGGCCTCTTTGGTCACCCATTTTAAAATGGCTATTTCTATATGAGGATATGATGAATGAATATAATCATGACCCTTAGAACAAAGTCTAGCAAATAATAGAAATTAAAACCATATTGTCTCTTACGATTAGCCATGATTTTATTTTTATATATTTTTTATTCTAAGTCTAACCTTGACTTCCAAGAATCTTAACATTGACTGCCATACTAGAAAAGAAAATTTTTTCCTTGGGGCCACAGTGTTTTATTATGAAAATAGAATAAAAACTTCAAAAACAAAACAATCTTTTCTAATTTAATGAAAGATTTATTTTTTTATTTTTTTCTGTGTGTGAGTTATATGCAACTTGAAAAATAGTTCTCACGGCTCCCAAGGTAGAGCCGTGTGAGTTACACATGCTTCATGAGGCTCTGGGCTCAAAACTAGCATGAGTTAAATACAACTCACATGGCAGTTAATGTGTTAATAATCTGTTTCTAAAAAATAAAATAACATGATTTTACAGACCAAACTGCAGTAGTTCTAGCCTTTGCTAGCCAATTAACTAAAGGAGAAAATTGGCTCCTAAGAAAGGGCATCCAGTTACTTACTCAATTTCTCAAGAGCTTGCCTCACATAAGCCCACCAACAAAGCTTTTATTCTTTCATGCCTGCTCCTACTCCTACTAAGGCACTTGGAATAAAGCCACTGCATTCACCACTGGCCAACGTAAGGACTGCAATGTGTCCATCTGCAAAGGGCACTGTCTTTGGCTTTTCCCAAATCTCCCAATTCTCAAAAGACTGCTAGGGGCGAGTCAGAGTGGTCCCTTCCCCACTCTGTCACCTATACCCCAAAAATGCTTTGCATGTCCATAGTCTCAAAGTCCATCTTGAACAACTCTGTTTGGAGTCCTTTCTCCACCTTCTTCTGTTATTCCTTGTCCTCCCCTTCCTAGGACCAATTGCCTTCTCTTTGTCTGATTAAAAACAAATAAACCAAAACAACAACAACAACAAAAAATGGTGCAAACATTCAAAGTAGTTTAATGGCTATGAACACATTCTGAGAAAGTAAATTGACCCTCCATTAGATAATCAAGGTGAACATTTTTAAAAGATTGATAGCCTTCCATATTTCTTCTCTTGGAAGGGCTTACCTATGTTCTTAAAAATTTTATTTGAATGTTCTTTTTTATTTACTATTTATTAAAATTATTTGGTTAGTGTTTACACAATTAGGTATTATATAACAAGCATGCACCTGAATTCAGTGAAAGATGTGTAGAATATTGAGTAAATGATGTTGATACTAACGCAAATCAGTTTGAAAATACATTGTTGGATTAGATTTCTGTATAACAACTTATTGCAAAATAGTTTGGAGCTGATTTATAAAGGGTAAATGCATAAATCTAAAATAAAATTACTGGAAAAATATCTGTGAGTAATTATTTTTCCTTCAGGTTAATGATTGCTTTTCTATTTATAAAAGCAAAAGAGGAACTATAAAGATTAGTGGCTTTGTGTATATAAAAATTTACAAATAGAAGAACAACAGTTAATTGCCAACAAACCATATGTTTAAAAATAAGCAAAATTAAATAGTAAGAAAACATGAATATGGATATATATCTGATCAACTATCTAACTTTATTTCATCATGTTATTGATTTTTATTCCACTACTAAAATTTTTATTAAGATACAATATGGATTTAAAGATATGGAAATTCAAGCCTCACATCCTTGTTGCTTTTCAAATTGGTTTTGCTATTCTTAATTTTAAATCTTTTTGGTATATTTTAGAAAGAAAATTCTTTGTCAGTTTCACAGCATCTTTGTGATTTTAATAGTTGATGCTACATTGGAATTTGGTTATTTCAACTGGATCCACAGAACCTCAGTTGATTATTATATAAACCTTTGAAATATTTTCATTATAGAATTTAGCCCTCACATCTTTTCTAGGTTAATGTTGTCTCTAGGTATAAAGCAGAAGAAGCCAAAACATATCTCCTCCTGTTCTTCAGTGCTTCTGTTACTATATTGTTTTTAACTCCTATAGAACCTACTTAGAACTAATTTCTACACTCATGACTTCCTTTTAGTTGACACAATTTGGACAGTGAATTTTTGCTAAAACATTGTACTGGGCATCTGTGCTTCTATTTTCTCATATCTTCAAATTCATCCTTCACACTGAAGACAAAATTGGCCTATTTTCCTAACTCCACATTGTTTGTTTAAAGCCCTTGTCTTAGTTTACCTTTCTGATCTTCCCCATTACACACTGTCACACTTACCCCAAACTCTAACCTCAGAATTGCCCAACATTCGCAATGTTTCCTTTCCAAAGTTGTGCATCTGTGTCTGGAATTCTTGAAACTGAGATTTCTATTCCAGGTCTCTGTTTTGAAATCATACTCTCTGCAAAGGAACTATCCCCTTGCTTTAAAAACAATAAAACTAATGCTTTACAAAGTTTTCAATGAAGGCAGAAAGTTCGCACAGGCAAGGAAAGTTAGAACTTTTAGAAATACTCTGTCTCCTATGATTTGCCTATCCACAGGGTACTTGTCATTTTTTACTCCTGAGACAAGAATAAATGGTATTAGGTAATTACTGAATATTGAACCTTAGATGGTAAAAACACGAGCTGAAAATGTATATACACCTAAATCTCTCTCCCTCTGTGTAAATTACTAATATTATTTCAGTGCTAAGCTTAGGAAGACTGGAATTTATTTATTTTATTATTTTTTCAAGGTGATGGATATTTAAAAATTCAGCTCAAATAAGACTTCATCATCCCAAGACCCTTCCTTAATCCTTTCAAACAGGATTGAATCCTTTGTTTCCATAGAATGCTTTATTTTTATCTCTGTTATAACTAATATCTCTTCACCTTATAATTAGACCTATAACTGTCTGAATTATATAACAGACCATGATTAACTCAAGGAAATAGATTCTACTGTGTTCACTGATATATGTTCTAGTATTACTTATAAATTATTTTGCAGATGGTAGGCCCTCAATATACAATTGTTTTGATGAAATAAATTTTAAAGAATGTCATTAGCTACTGTGTAAGTTTGAACATTAGTTTGGAAAAATCAATTTATGAATAGCCAAGTTTCAATTTCAGTTTTAGTATTAGCTAATTGATATCACCTTTTGCATTATTCCTGGTCTTGGTGGAAAATCATAAGACAAAAGAGACCTATATCCTTATTTAAAGATCTTATATTCTAGTTAGGTGAGAAAATAAATAAATATAACAAATACAAAAGTCATATAGTATGTTGGAAGAGAACAAATGTTCTAGAAAATAAAGAACTAGAACAAAGCAAGGCACTTCCAACCTTGTTGAGTTCTAGAGTTACACAATTATTCTTGCTATGTTCTGTACTGTGTTTGGTGGGTGCCATTTCATTTTCAGGCATGTCCTTTCCTCCAATTCTCTACCTGGGGAAATATGACATATTAATTCATTCATCTATACTTGAAATACTAGCACGGGTATTGTTTCGTATGCTGTTGCTACATGAATGAGCAAAAGCTTCTTCTGATGGTTTTCGGGGAAGGCAATAAAATGAGGCATATTGACATTAAAACTTGAATAACAATAAATTGTAATATGTACTGATGTGCTTCAATACTTTTGCATATGGTCTGTGAGCTATCCGGAGGATCTGAGAAACCACATTAAGGGAAGCAACTAAAGTATAGGCCATCTGTTGGGGGCAATAGAGTGATAAGAGAGAAAGAAGAGGGTGTATATAAGTTTTGTTTCTTCCAAATCTATTTCAAGAATCACATCATTAGCGAGGCTTTCAGTGAACATAGTACTCTTCATGCATTCCCTTTGTGCTTACAAAACTTTTGTGTACACACTCTCCATAATAGCACACATTGAAATCTATTATAATTATCAATTTATAGTACTGTTTCATCTAATAGATGACAAGTGCTAAGAGCCAAGAACCATTGCTTATTGACCTTAATAAATAGCCCATCTGTCCTGCATTGAAATGTTAATCTGGTAGTAACTTAAATGTTGGAGTGATGCAAGTCATTCCATCCTGTTTGTTAAAAACATTCATACCATGAATTAATACCCACCGATAGATAATAAGCTAAATCTATTAGCTTCTTAAAATTATTGGGAGGTCAATTTATGCTTACTATTTTTAATTATAAAGTGTTACCAAAAACTGGTTGCTTGCATATAAAACTCACCATTCTGAATCATAAAACTTTTAGTGAACTGGCAGACTTGATTTTCTGTATTGTGAATATGGTATAGAACATATAAATATAATACTGTATGTATCAAAGATCATTTTGTTCCTTCAACTAGCAACATGCCTGAAAGCCTAAAAGGTGAAATAAATTTGTACTTTAAGGGAATATAAAGTTAGATCAAGGCTGAAACATTTGCAACTTATTCAAAACCTAAATGATTTTAAATATTTTCATGCATAATATTTTAAATATTCTATTGCTTCGAAACTCGTCACTTCATGGAGCTTAAGTTCAACAAATCAACAAAATGATTTCAGCGGTAGAAAACAGGTGAATTAATTTAGAAACTGTATTTATAAAAAGATGAAATATCTTCCTTTTCCAAGCAAAGATACTTAAAATTCACTTTTCTAGGAAGAGCAAAAATAGATTTTATTCCTTTCAAGGGAAAATCTGTTACATGCATCTTGTTCACCTGTCTTTTTCAGACCTCACTCGCTCCATTCTCTGAGTAGTCAGTTGAGAGAGACGGAATTTAGCCATGATTTAATAAATAAATATTTATTAAATCATACATTAAGAAAAATGTAGAAGAAAATTGGCTTGAGCTGTAGGAAAAAAGCAGTCGTTTTTCCACCCCCCATCCCACTGAGGAAAAATTGCTTTCAAGTATTTAGGCTACAGAACAATTGAGAACAAGATTCTCTGCTCAAAAATGTCTCCTTTTAGTTACCAGTGTGATTTTCAATCGAGACAAAAAGGAATAGAATTTCACAATTTTTAGTAGATATTCACTAACTTTTTTCTGAACTCCCCATATTAAATTCTGCCTGAAAACAGCCTGAAGAGGCAATTTTTTGGAACCAACCGATCATTGATTGCTGGGACCTCCTTCAAATTATTCCTGTGGTCAGAGCATCCATCTAGCTAGTAGGGTGGCTTGTCTCTACTGTATCAATGCTATTATATGTCAGTGGAAAAATAGAACCCTATGATAATGCATCAGTTCTGTTATTTGGTGCTTTATATGAGATTTCTTAAATGGCTGCAGTTATATACTGTGAGAATATTTCAAAGAATGAAGTTTTACTAGTTAAGAAAACTGGTGAGATGAAGAGCAATTAGTCAATTTATACTGCCACAACCACTTCCGCTCTTTCTTCTTCCTCGTCTATGAAATACACTTGAGAGTGTAGCACCATAAACATGCTAAAGTAAATCACTTAGTAAAATAAACACAGTAAAATAAGTCACTTTTTAAAAATTATTTTAATATTTTGAAATATTTTAAGTGCTTATTATCACTTTCACCTAGCTCATTTGCCTACCATTTTTGCTTGTTTTTTCACTTGTTTTCTTTTTTCCCAGAGATGTTCAAAACACATTCTAAACTCTCCAGATTAAAGTAAAAATAAACTCTGTTGGAGGTGCCCCTTTCTCTTTGGGTTTAGAAATAGAACATCCAGTAGCTGCTGCTTTAGTGAATCACCTCTCAAATATGAAACCAAATATTAAATCAGCAACACTAGCTCTGCTATTTACCATCCCACAGTTGTTTCCCCAAAAGTCTATTACTTGGGGCATTTCTGTCACTTTCTGCTTTCTTCTTCTGAGCTCAAATTGTAATTACAAAAACACATAGTTAGGAGGAAGGAGAATAGTTTATACAATACGCAAGATTCAATCCGTCTCTTTCAAAAATTAACAATAACATCCCCTCAAAAAGAAGTATGCTTGTTGCAGCCCTTGGTCTTCCATTGTTTGTGAGTCTTTATTCCTGTCCTGAACTATTTTATGAATATAGAAATTTCAGAGAAAAAACAGCATGTTTGTTAATAGGGTCATCAGAAAGCAAGGGGTTCTATGGACAGCTGGACAGCGATAATGTAAATCTTGGTATACAAAAATATTATTTTATATATGTATATTATATAAATATTAGTATGTAGTATATATTATATAATATATCTTGGTATACAAAATATTACTATATATTCATATTACATAAATATCAACATATAATATATATTCATTAAAAGATAATATTTCTAGGATTCTAATCCTGATTGTCAATATTTTACTCTAATCAGAATATTTTGATGTAAATAAGCAGACCTAAGAAATATAGCAGCATTAATTTTTTAAACCATATAAGTGTCATTGAAAAAAATCAAAACAAAACAGTCTCAGCTCTACCCCTATTTTTTGTATACACCTGAAAATCTCAAGAGAAAAACCAAGAATGTTAATCTGTATGCAGAATTAATTTACGGTCAACAGTGCTAATTCAGTTTAGATTTTGGTACAGGTGTTCAAGTCATTTGGTAATATTTTCCTCTACTGTGTTATAATATGTTTTTGAAATTACTCTTCAGGTAAGCAAATGAGCTACTTTAAAATACTCTTTTATTCTCCCATGAAATTAGGGTCTAGAACAAAAGTATAGGATATTTCCCCTCAAATTCTCTTAATGAAGTAAAAAGATCAGTTACATTCAGTGTTATGTCAACACCTAAAGATCATTTATAGTGATTAAAATTATTAAATATTTAGTGACAATTATATTTCTCTTAACCTCAGTTTTCCAGTTATGACTGTGTTAAAGTTAATTAACTGGTAAGTATGCAAAGAATTTGCTAACATATAAGAACTTTGAGTAAATGGCAATTTCTGTTTTGGTATTTTTAATATTGTTGTATATCACCAGAACTGTGCACAGAATTTATGACCACACAAGGATTGTTGACAAAATCACCTGTGTTTTATTTTAACTTGTTCTTTCCCTTTGACAATCTTGTGGCACCTTAGACTTGCTGTTTTATTCAGATGACCTTGATAACTAGTTTTCCTCACCAGAAAGCTAGACAAAATGCTAAGGTATGAATTTATACATTTATTTCATATCCCGTACCACTGAAAAGCAAATCTACTTGATTCTTTGTCTCATGTCCAGAAGATTCTTTGCTCCATTTAACACACCTGAAAATAATCCCAAGTGCCTATCAAATGCCAAATTAAACAAAGGACTCAATTAAAATTGCTGAATCGCGTAACATGATTGAACTAAAATGCATTAATATTTAATAGTAGCTCATAGTGCTAACACTCCTCATATTTCTGGAGAATTTTAAGTTAGTAACAACTTTAATATTGTCCAAGGGTTGGCTCTAAAATGGTAAAGTGGACCATTAACCATAGGTTGGCAGAGGAAATAGTTATAGTCCTACATACTTCCCAAAGCAGATGACATATATTACTGCCTGCTCTGTGACCAGATTTTTCAATATATACACAGAATTGAGAATATGCAGTATTAACTAGAGATCCGGTTGTAGATGATTTATTCATATTTGAAAGGAAGAATTTTATAGTAGGGATTTTTTATAGCTAAGAAGCACAAAAATGTACTTTCAGTTAGGCACATTGATATATACGAATATTACAGAATTTTCAATTGCCAATTCTATAATAACAAATTTTAAGCCTGCTGGGCAGAGCTAAAACTGTCATTATCAACACAGGATACCAAATAGCCAGGGGCATTTTAAATAATGTTGCCAGCTTATTAGTCTAGTTCAATGACTTTGATTTAAAGAAATTATCTGTTTAGCAGGATCTGGTATGTGGTCAGGAATTTTTCATTGAATTTTAAAACAGAAAAAAGACAAAACCAAAATGAAATCAACAATAAAACAACAAATTAATCCATCTTTCATTAATAGTAGATGGATCTAAAAATGTTTTAAAGTCAGTAAGTTTATTTAAAAAATAAATAGGCCTTTTCATTTTATTACAATGACTTTGAGATATATTAAGCTACATTTCTTTTAACATTCTTTGATTTGATAAACACATTTTCTCACAGTTTTATATAAAATATTTTATTTTCAATTTATAGACAAACTATAAGTAAGCAAATCCATTGCAATTTTTAAATAAATGTTTTGACAAATGAACATATGAGACAGACTCTGAGCAGATATATCAAACTTAAGAAGAGAAAATAACATTTACCATATCTCTTACTCAAAATATACTTTCAATTGCATTTTTGTCCTAATGCATCTTTTGAAAATGGTGTCAAATTTTTACTTTAAGTCTTCATACGTGAAAGTATTGACGAGAGTTTATTTATGTGTATAGAAAATCATGTGACTTAGTTTAAATACCCCTAAATTGAGGTAAATGTGATGTAATTAAGCTAAAAGTTTCTTCGTACAAGTCAAACTGAATTTTGTTCTTTTTTCCTTAATATAATTATTATTTTATCTAGATCTATTTCAAAGAAATGTTTTTACTTTTTAATGAGAATGAAACAGATCCTTTAAATATACAGTGTCTGTTCTAGAGCACCCATACAATGATGGTGACCCATATTCCAGCCATGACTAAAGCTTTATTCAGATTGAGTGTTTATGTTTTAGCACCATTCAAGGGTGACATGATTGTTGAGTATAGCTCAAATAAATGTGAACCAAATAACATAAATAAAAAATTTTATTCCCAATGGGAACTTCCATAATGGCTATATAATTTTTGTCTTTTGAAAATGCTGGAAATCAAAATAAAGGAATAACTAATTAAGATTATATAAGCAACCCATTTTATCATAGAATTTTGATGAATGAGTTTTATTAACAATGGAAATAGTTAATTCAGATACCTTAGCAAAAGTTTTTATCAGGGCTTACCATTACATAATTATTTGAAACATAAAATATGCAAAATAACTTTCATTCTGTATGTGGTAACACTTGAGAAGAAGCTCAAAGCTATCATAAGTCAAAGAGAAAAAAGAGAAAAAAAAAGACTTAATCATCTTCACCTTTTGATATAGAAATAGTAATGGATGTATTTTATGTATTTAGATTATAATAACAGATCATTTAAGAGTATTTCAGTTGCAAATTAGAAAAAAATAAATCAAACTGGTTAAATCAGAGAATGAAATTGTTTATGCCTCTGTAAGGTCCAGAGGAAGAATAGTATTCAGGTGCAGTTGGATCAAGTGACTAAAATGATTGCCCCTAAACTCAGATCTTTCCATTTCTGTTCTCTGACTTCTGCTCTGTTGACTTCATTCTCAGCTTTCAGTTGGTAGCCCCGATGTCTCTAGGCTTATGTCATTCTTATGGCTAGCAGCCACTGAAGAAAGGAGTACAGTCCTTCTGTAGAGCAGTGGTTCTCCACTGGAGGAAATTTTGCTCCCTAGGGGACATTTGGCAGTGTCTACACTTGTGATGTTTGTCACAACTCAGGCATGGAGCTACTGGCAACTAGTGGATAGAGGCCAGGCATGTTGCTAATGATTTTATAATGTACAAAATACCCCAACACCTACCTTCCCCCAAATAATTAGCCATCCCAAAGTACCAATAATGTTGAGGTAGAGAAAGGAGAAATCCTACTCTAAAAGTCTAGATCAACACTATCCAATATGGTGGATGCTAATCACGTGAGCAATTGAAATGTAGCTGATGCAAATTGAGATATGCTTTAAGTGTAAAATGCATACCAGATTTTGAAGACTTACTATGGAAAAAAAACACAAAATCTCTCTTTCATAATCTGTCAAAATGATACCATTTTGGATTTATTTGGTCAAATAAAATATATTATTAAAAATAATCTCATCTGTTTCATTTTACTTTTCTTGTGGCCACTAAACAATTTTAAGCTACATACATGGCTCCCATTGCATTTCTGCTTTGTAGTGCTGATCTAGATGTACAATAGTAATACTATTCAATAGAAATTTCTACAATGATGGAAATGCTGTATTATCTGAGCCATCCAATATCGTAGCTAAGCCACTGTGGCTATTGAGCCCTTGTCTTGTGTGGCTAATGTAACTGAGAATTTAAATTACTAATTTTATTTAAATTTGATTAATTTTAATTTAAACTTCACGTGGGGCTACTGCTTACAGTAGTAGACAGCATAGGTGTAGACTCACATTCCAAGCGAACTGTTAATTACTATTATCGCCCTCAATTGAAACGTAGTCACCCATGACTTAATTGCAAGGGTCAATGCACAGTACTGCCCAGTCCTACTTACGTGCCCAACCCCAGAGCTAGATGGGTTCAGTTCTGGCAGAAGCCCAAGGACTGAAGAATGGATATCGGAGTAGGGAAGGAGGAACAGATCAGCAGCAGGAACAGCAAGCTGCTTCCAGGAGTGATGATCTAGAAAAGGTGTATATAAGCAAAAGAGAGAGAATATCTGCTTATTTTTCTGCATTACTAGGTGCCGTTGCCACAGAAGACCTACCCTCATTTAGTTACCTATATTTAAGTGAATTAACAATGGGAGTTAGTTTTTTCTCAGTTCAATAAATGGAATTTGTGAAAGCATCATTCTAGTGTGATAGTGGCCATCCTTATGAAAGTAAGGGATCTAGAGAGTAAATGAAACTCTTCAAAGCATGGTTCATCATTATGTAAAAATTTATTTTTCTTAGGCAAATATAATTCTAGTTCTTATAAATATTTTGTTCAGTTTCATAGTTCCAATTTCAATAAATAATGAAATATATCGATATACACATATTTATTATGAAACTTATATATAATATGTATTTTTAATTGAGATCAAATTTATATAACATCAAATTAACCATTTAAATTATTTTAAAGTATACAATTCAATGGTTTTTAGAATATTCACAATATTGTGCACCCACCACCACTGATTCTACAATATTTGCATCACTAGAAAAAGAAACCTTGTACTCTCAATTTGCCTTTATCCCCATCCTATGGTAAACATGAATCTACATTTGACAAGCTAAAGATTTGACAAGCCTGGACATTTTAAATAAATGGAATTATATAATAAGTAGACTTGTGTCATGGATTCTTTTATTTAGTATAATGTTTTCAAAGTTCATATATACTATAGCATAAATTAGTACTTTGTTCCCTTTTATGGCTAACCTGTAAATGAAACGTTGGGTAGATAGATCACATTTCATTTATCCATACATAAGTTGATGGACACCTGGATAGTTTCTATTTCGTTGTTAATTTTCTATTTATTTATCATGGCCATCCTAGTGGGTGTGAAGTGGTATCTCATTGTGGTTTTCATTTGTATTTCCTAGTAACTAATGATTTTAAGCATCGTTTCATGTCACATTTGTGTGTGTGTGTATCCACACACACACACACACATATATATATATATATATAGAGAGAGAGAGAGAGAGAGAGAGAGAGATTTTTTAGAGACATGTTTATTCAATTTCTTTGCCCATTTTAAAAATTGGGTTATTTGCTTTTGTAGTGTTGTGGTATAAGAATCCTTTGCATATTCTGGATATTAGACCCTTATAAGATATATCATCTGTAAATTTTTTTATCACACTTTGCATGTTGTCTTTTGGTGCAGAAAAGTTTTTAATTTTGATAAATAAATCACCTAATTTTTTGTTGTTGTTTGTGTTTTTAGTGTCATATTTAAGAAGTTATTACTTAATCCAAGGTCACAAAGATTTATTCTATGTTTCCTCCTCAAAGTTTTATAGTTCTAAAGATACATTTTAGTTCTAAAGATACATTTACGTCATTGATCCATTTTGAGTTAATTTTTGTAAAAAATGTGGAGAAGAGACTAATTCATGTGTTGCCATATGGATATCCAATTGTCCCAGTACCACTGGCTGAAATGACTATTCTTTCCCTATTGAGTGGCCTTGATGCTCTTGTTGAAAATCAAGTTGCCATAGAATCATAGGTTTATGGCTGGACTCCAGTCTATATAAATGCAGGAAGCCCACACAAGCACACACACATATATATGTATACATGCACATATGTATGTACATATCCTTCTGCCAGTACTACAGTTTTATTTATTGTAGCTTTGTATAATAGTATTACTAAGTTTTGAAATCGAGAAATATGACTCATCCTATAGTACTTTGTTCTTTTGTTTTTTGGGCTTCCTGCATTTCCATAGGAATTTTAGAATCATCTGATCTATATTTGCAAAAAGGTAGTTAGAATTTTGATAATGATTAGGTTCATTAATTAAATTTGAGGAATAGTGACATTTTAATAATACTATGTCTTCCGGTCCGTAAACAGAAATCTCTCCATTTATTTAACTCTTCTTTAATTTCTGTCAGCACTCTTTGATAGTTTTCAGAGTATAACTCTGACATTTTCTTGGCTAAATTTATTTCTATTTTTTATGCTCTTGTAAAGGGAAATGTTTTGTTAATTTCATCTTTGAATTGTTCATTTTTACTGTATAGATATACAACTGATTTTTGCATATTGATCTTGTATCCTGTAACTTTGCTGATTTGCTTGTTAACTCTAAAAGTTTTTTTTTTTTTTTATATGTGGATATGTTAGAATTTTCTGTGTAAAATCATGTTATCTGCAAATAAAGATGGTTTTATTTCTTCCTTTCCAATATTGATACCTTTTTTTCATTTCCCTGACCTAATTGTCCCTGTCTAGAACTTCTAATACAATGTTAAATAGAAGTGACTCAACAAACACCCTTGTACTGTTCCTGATCTTAGGGGGAAAGCTTTGAGTCTTTCACAATTAAGCATCATAGATGCCGTTTATCAGCTTGAGGCAATTTCCTTCTATTCCTAGTGATTTAGGGATATTTATCATTAAAAGGTATTGAATTTTATAAAAAAATTTTTCTGCGTGTGTTGAAATGATCATATATATGGGGTTTTTTTATTCTATTGATACAGTATATTATATTAAATTATTTTCCAACTTTGACTTTTTGTATTTGGTCATGGAGTATAATCTTCTTAAGATATTGCTAGATTAGATATTCTATTGAGGATTCTACTCTTTTCTATTAAGGATTATTGCATTTATTTTTATATGGGATACTGGGCTGTATTTTTCTTTTCTTGTGATGTCTTTTGACTTTGGTAGCGGAGTAATGTTGGCCTTATAGTGCATTAGCAACTATTTCTTTTTTTCCTCATCTTTTGAAGAGTTTGTGGAGGATTTGTTTTAATTTTCCTTTAAACATTTGGGAGAATTCATCAGTAAAGACTTCTGGTCCTGGGCATTGTTTTTGTTGGAAGTTTTTTGATTACTGACTCAGTATTTTATTTGTAATAGTTCCATTCTGATTTTCGATTTCTCCATGAGTCAGTTTTATTTGAGTGTGTGTTTGTAGGAATTTTTCCTGTACTGGTACCAATAATGTGGGCTGTTATTTTTAAGGCTACCACTGATCTGAGAAGTAGGGAATGAGATAATGGAAAATTTAAAGATCACAAAACTTGTTGTTTGTACTGTGCTTTAGTCATTTTAATTGAAAAAGGGTTTTCCAAGTTGCTCTTGGTAATTTCCAGTTTCAAAAAGTCCATTCTGATGGCTCTTCCAGAATTTTAGTTGCTTTTATGAGGGGGTGGATTTTGGAATTCCTTGCTTCAAAATATTTACTGATGTCACTGTATAATATTTTATGAAATTTAGATTTTATTCCATTTATTTGACATTTAAAACTGGCAAAAACTCTTTATCAGTCAAAATTTCTTTTCAGTTCTTCTTATGAATAACTTTTAAAACCTTTGTGATATGCCTTAAATTTGGTTTCATTTCAATTATATATACTACATAGACTAAATAATTAAGATGTGTTTAATCTCATGTTGATTTACACAAAGGGAAAGTAACAAAAGCTTGGACAGAAATAGAAGACAGTTTTGGAAGTATTTTAAATTTGTGGACATAGGTGGAAATGATTCAGTTAATGAAAAAAAGCCACAAAACCACAATTTAGATTTGCTTGTGATTTTTTTACAGCTATGTGTCAATAACCATTGTGGCTTAAATTGAAATTTTATTTTCTCCTAAGATTTATTGTAATATAATTGTTATTTTCACATCATCCATAAATATTTAAGGATTAGTTTTTTGTATAATTTCACTGTTTTTTTTTTTTTTTCTGGATGTTCTTGCAAAGCAAGTAAAATACGTCAGGAACTAAGAGGCAGGGATATGTTGGAAAATTGTAAGGTTTATTCTCCCTTCCTCTGGAATAATTATTCAAAAATGTGTTTTATTGGAGGATAAAGAAGGATATGGTTAATTACACATTTGAAAAATTATAGATCTTTCTCATTCTTTTTTTAATGATTTGCTAATAGTCAGTTCTTGGAATATAATAAAGTATATTCAGCCAGTCTCTTGCGGATGAATATTTGTGTTGTTTCCCATGTTTTTCTTTTATAAATAACTTGTGTATAGGTTGTTTGTATTTTTGGCAAAGTGTTTTCATGATAAAATTCTAGAACTGGGTTCCTTACCATAGCTTCCTTCTAGAAAGAAAGAAAAAAAAATAGAACTGGGGATTGCTGAATAAAAAGCTATAAATATGTGTTAAATATTTCCAAATTTATTGCCATAGAGTTTGTTTCTCTTGACATTCCCATTGGCAATTTTGAGAATGCTAGTATTTCCACCATTGCTTTAAAGGGAACATGTTGACAAGCTTTTGAATTTTGCCAATCTAAAATATAAAGAATTTTATCTCCATAAAGAGCTAATTGGATCTGAATGTATTTTCAGATGCTTATGGTGACTTTTAATATTTCAAATCTCTGGGGGCTGTTTATTATTTTGCACAATTTTTTCTAAGGGACTTTTTCATATTAATATTTGAGTTCTTTATATGAAAATAAAAGTTAGATATTTTCTCCCAGTTTGTTACTGTCTTTTGATTTTGCCTATGGAATTTCTGTCATGCAAAACATTTTGTTTTGCTTTCATGTAGCCAATATATCAATATTTTATTTTTCTGGATTGTTGAGACAAATTTGGAAAAGTTGATTCTAATCCCTGGTGACAAATAAGTTTACTTATGTTTTTACATCCGAGGCTTGTACAATTTTATTTTTTTATTTCACAGTTATTTTAGAGGGTTATTCTGTTACACAATATGGGTTATGGATATAATTTTTCTTTTCATGAATGGCTATAAATTGTCTCAATACTATTTATTGAAAAGTTTATATATTTTGCAGTATTTTGAAATGCCAGTCTTTGCATATGTGAAATTTTCAAATATTCTTGGACCTTTTTCTACGTGTTTTATTCCATTCCATTGATTTGTTTATATGGTTCTATACTACTTTAATTTTAGAGGCTTTACAGTGTGTTCAAATATCTGGTAGACAGACTCACCTCATCATTACTGTTTTTTTCTGGACATGTCTGCCAAATACCAATCTTTGAGTTACAGCAGGTAGTAAAAAAGGGAAAATTTCTGTGATTTGGAATTTACTCCAATAAGCATTTACTACAGAGTTTACAGATGACTTTATTGTTTTGCCACTAGAAGTCACCAAACTCATAGTAAGGTAGTAATTTATTTTCATGGCACATTTGTTAAGACGACAGCATTCATAGTCACACTCCCTGTGGTATTCAAGTTCTAACTATTACCCAATAATGAAATCATTGGCAAGTTACGATATTTATGCCTCAGTTCCATTTCTGTTAAAAAGGAAAAATAACAAAACTACAACCTAATGTACGTTAAATGAATGTTAAAATAGAAAATGCATCATAATATTATGCTTAGCATAGTGACTGGCAAATTGAACACTCTCAATAAAATTAAAGTTTATTGACCTGGCATAAAACATTTTTTTGTCTTAAATATTGTGAGGGTATAATTTAGTTACTTTTATAATAGGTTATTTATATACACAAAATCTCCATGGATTATCAACAATATCCTCCAAAATTAAGGGCTCTCAAGACTTCTTTTCTGCTAACAAATTTATAGAAAAGGAAACTTCTGTCCAGAGAAATGCATGATTTGCCCAATGTGCCACAGAAAAGTAATGACAATGTCAGAGAGAGAATCCAGTTTTCTCAATTTTCTCTCCTCCAATACATAAATTATGAGGAGGACCAGATGGTGCATAATTATGTTTCCAATTCCATGATTTAATTAAAATGCAGATATATTTGTCTTCTCATAGTGAAGCTGACCTTTGTAATGCTTGAGTTTTTTTTTTTTTTCATTATTATGGTTACATAATAGTTGTATACCTTTATATAAGTTAGGGTATACTTTGTAATGATTTAGTTTTTAAAACTTTTATTTTCACATTCCTTTCTTGCTGTATTTTTCTCTGTTTATTCTATTTCATAATTAATGTGAAGCTGAAAAGTATAACTAAAACAGTTAGAAATGATCCACTCAAACTTTATCGCCAATAATAAAACCTGAATCTTCTCCTACTGTTTGTTTCAGCTTCTCCCTAACAATTTAACATTTTTCAGATGGCACCTGCTAGTTCAATACAAGTTATCTTCAGTTTGGCTGACAAAGTGTAGAAAAGTTCCTCACATCATATATTCTAGCATATCTCGGCGCTGTCTAGAACATCTAGAATGATAAACCTTGTACGTCAAATGCCAGACTAGCTTAATCAAACCAGCTGCATCGTTGTTTATACACTAGGCACTAATCCATGTAATGGTGGATATACAACATGGCATATTTCAGAGCACACTGAGTGCAGTTTTACACATCGTAAGCGTTTATCTCTAAATACAAATTAGTGTCCTCTTGAAGTCAAGCATCATCAGTGGACGAGTCCGTTCTCACTGACAAGATGTGTAAATTCTCAAGTAAGTGAAAGCAGAAGAGAAAGATAAGATTGACCCGACCTCAAATCCTTTTCATTGTGAATGTAAAGTCCAATATTAAATGGGTTTCCTAGGCTCTTTTCTGCTGTTTATAACAGAATACATGAAAGTGGATAATTTATGGGAAAAAAATATTTCTTACTGTTCTAGAGACTGGAAAGTACAAGACTGAGGGGCCATATCTGATGAAGACCTTCTTGGTTGCAGAGTCCTGAGGCAGCACAGGGCATCACACGGTAAGGCGGCTGAGTGTGCTAGCTCAGGTCTCTCTTCTATTTCTTATAAAGCCACCAGTCTCACTCTCATGATAAACCATCACTCTATTAATCCATTAATCCATGGATGGATTAATCCATTCATGAGGGCAGATTTGAATCATCTCTTAAAGACCCTACCTTTCATTACAGCCACACTGGGGATTAAGTTTCAACATGAGTTTTGGAGAGGGCAAACATTCAAAGCATAGCAAAGGGTACATCCCTGGAGGGTAACATTAAGAGGTAAGTAGTATTTCGGAGGCTTCTCATACTAAGCACTCATCCTTCAGTAACACCTTACTTTGAATGTGACACACAGAGCAGCTCAGACAAAATGCATGGCTAAGACACCGCCTGCGATTTCACTGAAGAGGAAGAAGAAGAAGAAGAAGAAGAAGAAGAGAATGTTAAGTAGCTGTGCTTTCTTGAAGTACAGATTCCCAGGCTCTCTCTAATCATTTTGATTTAGTATGTTGTTGTGGAAGTGGCTTGAGAATTTAAATTCCTCCAAGCAACCTAGGTATGCCCGCCATTTGATCAGATTTGGGGGAGCCTATGCAGAAAGAAGGAAACAAGTTTTGGGAAAATCCGGCACCAGTGTAGCAAAACCGCCCTCCAAACCGAGATGGAGCTGAGAGACCAAAGAATGACTTAGACAAGTACAACTTGGAGCGTTAGATGAGTTAATCGGAGACTAGTTACACAGGGAGCTCAGTCCTGAGAGTTAGCTACACACTGTGTACCCATGGCATTGCCTTAAATCTCTTCCCAGTGAGTAATGCAGAGTTCTTCCATTGTGTTATCACATGTCCACATTGAAACAAATTAAGTCGGGGCAGTACAATTATCCTGTGCCTCCATACAACTCATGCTATTTTAATGATATTATAATTCTAATAGTTAAAGCAGTCAGGGGTAATATAAGCCGGTTGCCTCAAGAAAGTGCTGAGGTACACCTCTGTGCCTTGTAGTTATCATTGGCATTTGCTTAATGTATTTTGTAATAATTTTGTTGAGTACATGAACACATGTAGCACAGTGTTGCTCTTTGTGTGGTGCAGAGCTCATATTTGTCCCTCGGGGCAATGGATGAATATCATGATGGTGAAAGGATGGAAGCAGCACATGGCTGCCAAGCTGTGAAGTGGAGATTTCACAGCTTTTCTCAGGATCCAAAGGAAATGATTTTAGCTTGAAGTGATATCCTTCGTAAAAGGCTGTGGCTTACAGCCCCGACAGCTATAAAAGCTATATAAAAATAACCTACAGGAATTAATACAAAACAAACGCGAAGAAAACAAAATTCTACATCAGGAGCATTCCTTGAGATTTTGCTGTAATGGGCTCTGATGACCATCTAGATTTGAAATTGTCCAAAGACCAGAGCAAGTCTGAGATTTTCTGTTTACATTTAAACATACAAATGTACATACAAATGTACGTCTTCATCCGTTATGAATATGGAATATGTATAATGGAATAAAACAACTTTTACTCAAAAGTTCATCTTAACAAATATAATAGTATAAGTCACGAATTACTTGTTTAAATTTGTGACATTAGTAGGGACAAAATTTTACTGTAAAATTTATCTTATTTGGTTATTTTGTAGTGGTAATAATGTCAATGATGTAATAATTCTCAATAATATTTTAATGATATGGTCTGTCTCCTCTTTCTAATACAGTTATACTCTTTGTCAAATTGAAATTTGTGTTGCTGGAAGTAGCTTCATGATCAGTAGGTGCTCAATGCATTGTTTAGGCCTAAAGTCAGTGCTAAACAATATGGCAGACTTTTGTTCTAAGAGGCTCAGGGAAGAAAAGTTGGTATAGGCTTTCTCAACATAATCCTTTTGGGTTTGTATATCTGATATATCGTGGTACATATTCAAAATCCTTTGAAATACACTGGTCTTACATTTTGGTTTCAGAGCTAGTCCTGACTGCTGAAAAATTATTTAAAGTTTAATCATGGAGAAATGTAAATAGAAAACCAAGTTACAGAGAATAATCTTATAAAGTCTGTGATGCTTCTTATCAAGTAGAGTGAGTAAATTTTAGATGCAGCTTTGTTTTTCCACTTTCATCTTTGTATTAGTTGTGTGTTGTTTCGTAACAAGTAACCATAAAACTCAGTAGCTGAAAATAAAAACAATTTATGATTTTTTATAACTTGACTGGTGTTTTTCATAGTTGAATGGTCTCAGCTGGACAATTCTCAGGTTGGTTTATCTTATGCTCACTCGTGAAGTTGCAGATGGGCGCAGTTGGCCCTGGCATTTCCAAGATGGCCTTATTTACATGCCTACATGCCTGGCATTGATGTTGGCTATTGGCTGGGGCATCTCAATTTTCTTCCATGTGGCCTTTCATCCTCCTGGGGTCTAAACAAGCATTCTGAAAGGATTCTATCTGGGTTCCAAGAAAATAAAAGGGAAGCCAAAGCAGTCCACTTAAGACCTTGCTCCTGGAACTCACACTTCATCCCTTCTACCATCTCCTGATGGCCAAATCAAATCATAAGACCATCCCAGATTTAACTGGAAATAATTAATCTCCAACTTCTGATTTTAAGAATAGGTAAACTAAAACAAGGGAGAAAAAATTTCAGTGACAGTATTTGCATAGAATCTACCTAATCTTGAATGAATTTATAGAGTGCATTTTTATGTATTTGTAAATTGGTTGATATAAATGAATCTGTTAAACTCCTGCCACTCAAAAGTATTGGACAAATTTAACATATGCTTGTTGTGTAAAACTTAATGTTTAATAGAATTCATAATTAATGTTTTTGGAAATCTGAATTGTAAAGAATACAAGAAGTCAGAAATTGGAGCCGAACATTTATAGAATTTTTTTTGACTTTTTCTATTTAAAAAAAATGCATTTTTCTATTTTAAAGAATAATGTATAAATTAAATATACAATTAATGCTCTACTTCATCTATTCACTAATTTTAAAAACACTTTGCAAAAATGTACATGAGAACTAATATAAATATATACTATTAAATGCTAGCTTTGTTAGACATTTTTAAATATCTAGATTTAAAAAAGAAATCACCAGGTTTAAATAACCCTGAGTATGGATAAAATAAAACCCCAAGATATGACAAAACCAAGTCCATGTTTCATCAAGAATTCGTAATTTCTTCTCACCATTTTTGAAATTCCACTCATGCAACTCCTCCCAAGAGAGTTCTTTTGTATCTTGAAAAAAAAACCATGAAAGCAAAACTTGACTTAATGATGTATAGTGACAGCCATGGCTACTGAAATTATCCTCTGTCTAAATATGATGTGTATATTCAAGATCTATTGAGGACTTTAAAATATAGGTGACATTAGCTTTAACGCAATTAATGGGTAAAGCAACAATGGTACAGCCTTCAGACTCTGTAAATTAGTATTTGTCTACTCATCGATATTTTATTGCTTCCACCTGGGATTCCCATGTTGCCCTGGTGA
This sequence comes from Lepilemur ruficaudatus, assembly GCA_963574885.1. NCBI lineage: Eukaryota > Metazoa > Chordata > Mammalia > Primates > Lepilemuridae > Lepilemur > Lepilemur ruficaudatus. The sequence goes on from CAUYRT010089566.1 coordinate 28,087, forward strand.
TTCTGTGACTGGATTTATCATTACACAAGTATAGGATGTGTATCTTCTATAGCTACATCTTCCTTTTTTCTTCTCATAGAAGATTGTGTTGTTTTATTTCACTGTGGTATTTGTGGAAAAGTAGTAAATGCTAGGGTTCCAAGAATTGCTTCTTTCAATACATTATTTACATTGGTGGGATTTAAAGAGCTCCTGTACTCAGAATAGAAGCTAAGATGATGACTGAGTTAGAGCTTTCATGCTGCTTTCTACTCTTTTACACAACAAAAAAGACTCTGCTTGAATAACTTCAAACTACTTAGCACAAACTAATATCAACCTTTGCAAGTGATATTAATGGCATAACATGGAATACAGTGACACAAAGGGGGAGTACATTCTTGAAATACAGAACCACATAGAGACTGAAAAAGGAGGAAAAAAACTATGCTGTTATATTGCTTATAAGGTTGTTATTTTAAAAACTTTTTTTGAAAAGAATCCCTTTTATGATTGTTAAAAATGATGACAAAAGAGAACATATACATCTTTATTTGTGAACAAAGGCAAATATTCCAACTTTGGTTGTGTATGTTTAATAGGCATTCAGTGACTGTCATTTTAATCAGCCTTGATTGTGCACAAAAGTTTTTACAATTTAGCAGTTAAAAATAAACTTTTTAAGCTAATATTTGTCAGAAAAAAAAAAAACTATGTGCCAGATAACACGCAAAACTCTGGACATGATAGTGGCACATTTGACTATAAGAAGCTTAGAATCAAGCTTGGTAGGAGAAAATAATTGATCATTAAAATCAAGTACATAGTTTGAATTATATAATAGAAAAAAAGCACAGGATCTTATTATGCCTACATCTCATATGAAGGATTAGGACACTTACATCAGATCTTATAAAGACTACCTAAAAGAGGCATCACTTGAGCTGAGCTGTAAATTATAAGTTGAAATTTAATAATTAAATAAGATATAAGCAATATATCCCAGTCAAAGAGACTAGTATGCATTTGCATGTACAGGCATGAAGGATCGTAACGTATCAGCTACTGTTAATGTCCTACTCATATCTGGCCTAAGCCTACTTGCTGACTGCATTTTACAGCAAGTTCCTATGCCTTGTTTTGCTTTGTTTTGCTTTGTTTTGCTTTGTTTTTGAAGGCTCTATCTTGATTTATTTACCATGTGGTAGGTAAGGAGTGCCTGGGGATTAATACTCTAGAGAGCAGCTTTTGGACAGTGATCAATTTAGACTGTTGCTCAATACCACAGTTTCACTGCACTTCTGATGGGACAACAAGGAAGTGCATTCCATGCTGTCTACCAGAGTTCCTCAGGAGTCTATCATGGTACCATGCTCTTTTACACAGACAGTATTGGCTTTCTTTACTTTTTTATCTCACTTATCCACTCCCTTACAGGCACTTCCTGGGATCACTTCCAAGTAAATCACTTGCTTTTAAGTTATTGTCAAAAGGCTTGATTTTGGGAAAAGCCAAAACTAAGACACTGACATCTTGTAATATCTTAGTAGCAGAGCAAAGAGTATCAGTAAAATATTGCTAAAAAATCTCATGCAATGTAAACACCTCAGGGAAACAGAGCACAAATGCAAAAAGATACAATAGGAAAAGATTTGTACACACAAAAATTAAAATGTCAAGTCACTCTATATATAATAGTTAATTTTTATTGAGAACTCACTATGTGCCAAAGACTGTACTAAGTAAACTATATATGGATTTTTTCTGACTTAATTCTCACAAAAATTTTCTGAGATAAATTCTATAATGTCCCCTGTTGACCGACGAGGAATCCTGAGAGTTGTTAAATACCATTTGGCAAATGCTAAATGAGTAGATCAGATCATAAATCTCTCAGTTAGACAGTACTATAGTTTGAATATTTGATTTTCCAAATCTTATGTTGAAATTTGATTCTCAATTTTGGAGGTGGGACCTAATGGGAAGTGTTTGTGGAATAGGGGTAGATCCTTCCTGAATGGCTTGGTACCATGCTCTTGGTTAGTGAAATAAATTATAATAATCTCAGAGTGGGCAGGAGGGAAGATTTAATACTATACAATCTATACATCTTTGCCAAACATTAACCATAAATCAGATATTTACAAGTCTCCCTTCATATCAGAAATACCTGTGTGGCTTTTTAAATTGAAAGATCTCCGGGACTTACTCTAAATCAGTATACTTTAAACTTCACTGACATAGAAAAAAAAAACAACTTGGAATATTTATTAAAGGTGCATTAACAGGTAAAACAGAATCATGGAAGGTGTATCTGAGGTCCTGTACCTATGTATTTAACAAACATCCAGACAATTTTTATGCAAAGTAAATTTTAGAAACATTGTTTTAGAACCACTGAATCAGAATCTATATGGCAAAGGCTTTGGTATCTGCATATTTAGTCACTGTAACTAGTGATTATTGTGGTCATTCAAATTCCAGAACTGTTTGTTTACATGGTGAACTTAGCTCAGGAACTGCTTACTGCTCAAAAGCACATAACCATGATTTCCCCGCTCAATTATTTTACACAGATAGCCAGTTAGTGGAATGTTTGATTTTAACTTTCTTCCAGTAGGAGCTAATGTGATTTAGAACAATAGAGGAGAAGTGTATTTTAAAACTATAAAGCATAAATGACCTTCCTAAAACTTAATCATATAAATCAGGATAGGAAAAAATGTAAATGAAAGCATCTCTGGAGGGTACATTGGATTGTGTGCCTATCTTCTTTGCCTCATCTGGAAGCTTATTCTTTACTCTCCTGGGCTGCTTGGCTGTCTCTGTAAGTGTGATTCTGTTCCATTCATTGTTGGCTGGGGTCTGGCTAAATGGTTTACTGATACTGAACTCATACCAGATGCTCAGATTTCCTTGTCACCATTGTTAATGTTTCTGTCTTTCTTTTTTCCTCTGTATTTCTCTTTTCTTCTCTCTTTCACTCCTTTATTTCCTTCTTTTTATAAGTCAACCACCTATAAAGAATGTGAACTCCCATCTGCTCAGACCAAGCAGAGGCTAGACCAGATGTGACCTGCAATTCGCTGAATGGGAAACAAACACAAGGAATGCAGCCCGTCTGCCATCTGTTGATGCAGAAAGCAGCAGGGCATGCCTGGCATTTCAACAGGGCTCCCCCGCTGGGAAATTGAAAGAGAAAAAGCATTTGTTTCATTTTCCCCCTTTCCTGACCTGACAGCTCCTTTGAGCAAGGTGAGGAGGAAAGGAGGATATCTTGCCAGGAAGAAATGACAGCTGATACATAAATGTTTGAGCCTAATAAATAAACTTTGTTTTGCATTAAAAGTTCTACCCTTGCGACAGTTACCTGTCTTCTGAGGTACAGAGCATCTGATCTCTGTGGTTATCAGGAATGCTGTAGAGTGACAGAGTCCCCTCTTCCAAATTCCTAATCATTTTTTTCTCTAAATGCCACATAGAAGGCTCTTGGGGGAGTTTAAGGTAATGAGGCAGGTGAAACAAAAGGCAAGGATTTCTCCTGGATGTTGAGTTCTGGTCTTAAGTGATCAGAGAACATCTGGTTTACATTTTCAGAGAGAGATGAATATAATAGAACAGATGGCCCTGGTGACATAGACATGTTAACTTGGACCTCTCTCTCAGCCTGATTGTGTTAGCTGTATTGCTCCATTCCGATGTAAGGCACTGAGATAGCAATTTCCTTTCTTGCTGTTTACTCTTAGGAACAACCTCTCTTGGTCACTGGGGGTAAACAGTAAATAAAATGCAATTCCTGGTTTCATGGGGACCATTATTTAACAAAACATGTATTTTTTTAAAAAAATATACTTTAAAGAAAATAAACTTAGTTTTGAAGATATCCTTGTTTACTAGTAAGGGTAACCTGACTTTAAAAGTGTATTCTTCAAAGAACAGGACACTTGGGTCTTCCTGATTCTCTTAAGCTCAATATTGTCTAAATGCAACCATGAATTATTTCAAAGTTTGCGCCATTTGTACACAACATTTTCATTTGAACCAACACCAAATAATTGCAAAATTGGTATTAAGATGGCATTTACAACTTGCTATAATACTGACTACAATTTTAAATATGGATGCTGTTCCATGTGAACAAAATCTGCACATAACAACTCTAAAACCCATGAGTTCTCCTCACAGTATCATAATATGCAATATACTTTTGCAGTTAGGGACAGGTAAATTATTATTTCTTTTTTCTTTTCTTTTTCAAACAGCCTTTAAATTTCAAAGAAAACTTAAGTGCCAACCCCCATAAAATGTATTTGGTATGCAAAAATATGAATGATTCTACTCCTGTAAAGAACCTGTATTCCATTGGAGGAAAAAGAGCTATAAATAAACACAATGATGTATACATGATGATATTAGTGATACCTATAAGTATAGTAAGAGAACAAATTCTACGCTAAGGGTCAGAACATTCCTCACAGAGGAAAAAAAAAATCATAAGGGGAAGCAACCTCATAAGATGAGTCTTGAAGAATGACTTAGTGTTTGCTTTAATGCATTTGTTAAGTTAAAGAATAAACCAGAGGTAAAAAAGCTGCAAAGCAATTCTTCATAAATTAAATATCCTTTAGTTATGGAATACAATTCTAAAGCGAATTTCTATAAAAGTTTATATTCCTTACATAATGACCTAAAACATTTGTTGTTAAGGAAGAAAGAGGATGATTTTCCAAATAATTCAGGCAATTTGAAAATTCACTAGACATTAAGGGGAATGACACCCCCAAAAGTACAGTGCCCGCTTGGGTGCAGCATTCCTGCCTGTGGGGAAATGTTCCTGTGGGCAGACCAGGTGACAACATAACCTGTGTTCTCAACTAAGATCTTTAGCATTACTTAGAGATGAATGATTTCAGTGAGATTATAAAATATGTAAATCAATGATCACAGGTGCATCTTCTTACGTTTATAAAATAAGAGCATGCTCACTGCTTATTCTCAGACTCTGGAATGGGTCCCCACAGGCTGTATCATTGCAGACTAGCTACTCCTCAAAAAGTTCCCTGTTATTTCTGAGACTTCTAAATTAGGATTTTGTGTGTGTGTACAAATAGCTTGTCATTTGCAGGCCACATACACTGTTTCCTCCCCTTTTTTTTTCTTTCTTGCTGAGTCATACTGTCTTCTATTAAATGTAAATTAGGAAAGTTCATTATGGTCACTGTTCATCAAAAATGTCTCTTCCAAGACGGTTCTGGTCCTTAGGATTGCTAGAAAAATTGCTAAGTCTAGAGAAAAGTAGGGAGAATGACCTCCTCAAATATTTGTCACATATGACTCTTACTAATGCTCAGGTTCTGTAATGCCTTGAGGCTGTTGTATTATACTAAGAGTTTAATAAATTCTATAATTAAGTTGGAAAATTCTATTTTTCTTCTTTCCTTAAGAGCCAAAATCAGGACAGCGGCTGGATTAAAGGCAAATTATATTTCTATTCATGCATTCAATCATTCAGATAATATTTATAGAGAACCTACTGTGAACCAAAGACTATTCTAGATGGGGCTGGCCATAGGGGAGCAAGGGACAGAGGCAAACAAAAGAGACTGAAATTCATGCCTTCCTGAATTTCACATGGCGGTATAGTAGACATATAAAACTAAAGAGAAGGTAAGAAATAAAATTTATGATATATTATATCAGGATGGGTACTATGGAGACACACCAGGGACTATATGATAACTGGCTGGGGTCTACTTTCATGCAGGGAGTAATAATTTTCAGGTGCAAGTACCATTGGCTTAAGGACTTGGAGAACGTGAAGAAACAAGTGATGTGGAATTTAGGGGAAGAGTATTTCAGGCCTAGAAGATAGTGGGCACTGTGGCCTTGAGGTTAAAGCATGCCCGGCAAGTTCAAAGAAGAGAGAAGAATGCAGTTGATAGTAGGGTCTGAGTCAGAGCAGAGCAGAAGTTAAGCCCAGGCAGGCTTTTGTGTCATTGTAGGGGCTTTGGCTTTTTCTCTGTGTAAGATAGAGAGCAACTGGAAAGTGTTCAAAAGAGGGGTGGCAAGACTTGGTTTACTCTTAATCGGATCATCCTAGCTATAATTTTGACACCAGATTAAAGACACTCAAGGGTTGAAGCACAAACATCAATTTGGAAACTATTGCAAAAGTTTTAGCAAAAGATCATAGTTCATTGGACAGCAATAGTCTTGGTATGGAAAAAAGTGGTAGGATTTTTGATCTATGGTATTTTGAGTACAAATTTTATAGGATATGGTAATTGATTAGATGTGGAGTATAAAAGGAAGGTAGGATTGCTACACATTTTTGATCTGGACAATTGGAAGAAAGGATTTGCTACTAACAGACAGAAAAGACAATGGAAGTAATATATTTGGGAGAGAGGAGTGGATTTGAATTTTCTGATTATAAAGGTTTAGAACATTATGCAATCAAGTGGAGATTAGCAACAGTAGGAATTGGGTACAGAAGTCTGAGTCTAGGGGGAAGCTGAGCTTTGGGTATAGATTTGTTAGTTATCAACGTATAGATGGTATGTAAACCAAAGTTTAGATGAGATTTCCAGGGGACTTTATGAAGATAGAAAAGTATAGAGGGTTGAAAACTGAACCTTGGCACATATCAATGGTAAAAGTTTAGGAAGCTGAAGAGAAAAGAAAGTAAAGAATTTCCTTTCTAAAGATGTTTCCATAAAGAGGATAAAAAAATTAACAATAGCTTTAGAGGGAGGTAAGTTTAAGAGATTTTTTTAAGATAAGAGAAATATAAGCAATTTTTATAGTGATGGAAATGTCTATTTAAAAGGGGACAAACTGATGATACAGGTGAGAAATAAATGCTGCCGTGATATCTCTAACTGTATAAGAGGGGATGAATCTAGTACACAAGTAGTAGGGTTAACTTTTGCTAAGAAGACAGATGTGTCTTCCCTAGGGACTAGAGTGAAGGGGCAGCAGAAGGAAATGAAAACAGGTAGATGGATAGATGTGAGTTGGAGGTTGGATTGTTTTCCGTTTGTTCTTATCTTCACAGTGAAGTAGAAAACAATGCCATCAACTAAGAGTGAGAGTGTGGGAGAGGTAATAAAAGAATTTAAAGATTTTTACATTAAGAGGAAAATTTTATAAAAATATTAATGAGATTTAGAATTTGAATAAATCAGAGAAATGTGGTACCAAGAGGCACTGATATGACTCATTTGTAATTAATGATTATGAATTTAAAGTGAACATAATGAGCATAGCTCTGTTTTTCTTCAGTTTTATTTGTTTACTATTAAAACAGGGATAATATAGGAGAATAATTGGGTTTACCCAGGATTTGTGGTTTTGACAAAGTATATAAAAAATGAAAACAGAGCAAGGAATTTGAGATGTAAGAAAAGTGTTTAGTGTAATTGGTTGTTGAATTTATGTTGAGTAAGAAGAGAAGAGAGGATGATGATAAGAACCAGGGACATTAAAATATTAATATTAGATGGTTAAAGGAATTGATGCTTTAAATATGTCAGTTGTTGCAAAGATTGTTGGACTCAAGGAAGTAGATGGAGTGAGCTAGCTAGGTAGAAATTATTGGTTGGAGAGTAGGGTTTTTGAAATTGAGTTTAAGGAGAGCTAAAGTTATGGGTAGGGATAATGTCTACCAGGGTATCACCATTAGATTAGTAGTTTTGGTGAGACGAGAGACAGGAAAGTCACTAAATTAAGAGGCCAATGTGCTAGAATTTTTATCCACATAGATGTTAAAATAGCCAAGGACTCTGGAATAAACAGTGTGTGAGAAAGGAACAGTACACCAGGAGTTAAAATACTCAAGACAGGAAGAGTGGCATGCCCTGGCAGTTGGTGAATGACTACCATAAACGAGGGTGGTATGTTATAGTCTGCCACGAAATCAAAAGTTCTGTGTTTTTATGAAAGAGGAAGTGAATGATGCTCAGAAGTGGGAGAGGTTGCTATTTTTCCTTCAGGCTGATTAGCAAGAGCAAAGGAAAAAAAGTCACCTTTTTAGACAAAAAGATGCACCTCAGAGAAGAATCAATTTTCCACTGAGAAAGAAGATAGAGAAAACATTCAGATGAATTTTCTAGTATGTAAAGAATTTTGCAGATGACTGATAATGACTTCTAGAGAGCACACAGGAAGGAATTCAGAGTAAAAATAGACGGAAGATAGACTGTACAAAGTTACAGATTCTGGTGGTTAACACCATTGTTAGAGCAAATCTTTTTTTTTTTTTTTTTTTAAGGTGACTGGTATAAACAGATAAGGGAAAGAAATAATTGTCCTGATATCCTAAGACAGAGAGTGGTAGTGACTCTGGAGCTGGGGTATGGAAATTGTGCTCTCAGGGACATATAGAAGTTGGTGATCCCCTAGCTCCGCTGATGGAGGTATAGTAGCTGCCGGGAGCAGTGCTTCTCAGCACAGATCCCCTCGTATTTTCTTCCCCGTAGGCTCACAGGCCAGCAGAACTTCAAAACAGAGGGTTGCTTATTCATTCCTCTTATTTCCCCTATCACTCCTGTCAGTATGATTCCCATTCAAATAACAAACCAAAGCTTTATGGAAAAGTGTACGTGTATTGTATGTTTACACTAGCAGAATCAATTTTGGCATTATACACTTCTTTCCTGAATAACTGTTTTAAAATCTTTTCCAGGAAAATAAATATTGTACTTCATTATTAAGAAATGTTTATATATCCACTGCTGTGTATTTAAAATTAGCCGTCCAGTTTTTGTTTGTTTTTTCAAAGTTTCCTTCTGTGAGTAATGGTTTGGATTACAGAATCCAGGTTATTTTATTTTATTATTATTAATTTTTTCATGGAGAGGCTGACAATTATTAACAAGAATTTCTATCGATAACCCAAGATTATGCACCTTGAATAGAGATTTGTGTTCCTTATTTTTAAAATTTCTCGAAATGATGGTTTAAAAGAGATTGAACTATCAGAAAATATTGAACAAACATGAGCTGCACAACACCATGTGGTGAATGCAGCCACCATTATAAATATCACTAAACACATCATTCCCAGTCCCACCTGAAATGGGCCAGGTCCATACCTTATACACCCAGCATATGATGTTGTTCATACCTTGCTTTGTGATGTATTTGGTTTCTGACTCTCTGGCTTGGACCCATCTCTTAATTCATTTACACAGCTCCCCTTACTATGATAGATTGCTTACAACAAATTATTTTTGTTTGTTTGTTTTTTTGTTGTGTATTGTTTTGTTTTGTTTGCCTAACCGAAGTACTTTCTGAAGATACTGTGTGTGTTACCAGGGAACCCTTCCTGGTTCTTTTCTCTTGTTTTGTTTTGTTTCCACTAATATTGCAGCATTTCCTGAAATACAACTTTTTAAGTCTCATCTATACCTAACTCATCTCATCCATTAATCAGTCTCTCTTTTTTTCTGGAACACTACTTCATTAGAAAGCACAAACTATGTTAGAGGTCTATTGGCAGCAATTACCATCTTCTTGTTTTTGTCTCTCCACTTGTAAAATTAATTACCTGAATTGAAGAGAAATAAGGATAGTTAGCAATAAAAAAGGGAAATCCTTTCATGAGAAAGGGGTCCTGAGTTATTTCTGATAGGATTCTCACTGATCTGGGTGTGAAAACTTGGATTTAGGAGAGGTAACAAGTTGATGGATATTCCTGACACACTTGAAAATATAAACTGTCAGGATGTGGAAAACAGAAGTTAACCTGATTCCTTTATCACAGAGAGGGTGCCAACTCTGAAACCAAGCCAAGTGCCCACCCTCCCCCAAAGATGGGATGTCTGTAGACTCTCAGGATGTTGGCAAAGTCAGTTATTATTTTTGACTTGCTATTTTTGGAGGATACTATGATATTGGAGTTGGAGATGCCCCAACACACTTTGTTATTTCATTAGGAATTTACTGAAAAATAAATCTTCCTGCTTATGCCCTATTTCTACACTGAAAAGGAGTGATCAGTCATCAGTGAATGTGCTGCCAAAAAGTTTTATAAAGTCAGGAGCCATTCCAAATGGGAATTAATGGGGAGCAAAAACAGTCTTTTCATATTCTCAGCCTTCATAATGTATGGCAATCTGTCTTTAGGTGGGGCTGCAAATCAATTAAGCATGAATGATGTATATGGTGTAGAATGTGACCTTAACAAGTTGTCTTGTCTCTGACTTGATGTTTCCATCTGGTTTGTGCAAGGAATGTTCAGATAATATAGCAAAGAGGAAGATTATGATTTCAAGGAGAACAGCCATTATGGGTCACTATCTTCCTGGGCCTGATAAGTTTAATCCAAGTTGCCTGGGAGGAAAGAACTCATAAAATACTTTATCTGAAGCAAGTGCAAAAATACTCATAAACTCAAAGGTTAATCACTGCACCAGAAGAACAGATGAAGGAGACAGGGCAGTTTTATGTTTCTTTACTGTGCTGCCCTTATTAATCATGTTGTGGGTTGTTCTGAAATATGTGCCTGCACTTTTACTTTTAAAGCCTAATGGATAGACAGACAGACACTGAAAATGAAGTTGGGATAGTGATAATAGGATTTGTTCAATCTTTTCTCCACTTGCCCTTATTTGCAGGAGATATAATCAAGGTTATGAAATGAAATTGTTTTTATTTTTAATCTATTTTATTTTCATTCTATACTAGTCTTACTATTATTTTTTACTTAATTGAAAATTCAGAATTCGTATTTATACTGAGCTGCAGATATTTACTTCATTTTCTGTGCAAGTGATTTTATATTATGATGATATGTGTATAGCAAGATCATCTACGGTAAGATCCCTTTAGATATCACTAAACAGCATGTAAGTGGATTGGAGAATTATGCTACCAGAGTTGCTGCTGATAAATCCTCAAATAGATTTCATTTCTGCCACTAAATTCATGAAGGACATCTTTGGACAAGTGACAGCATAAAGGATTTATTCCAGTATAAGTAAGACAAAATACAAAGAAACTTTCCTATATATTGTATATGTTTATGTGGTAGGATGCATAATTAAATAGCATTTGTGGAGACAGTGAGCAACCTTGTCTGGTTCCAGTTCTAAGTGGGAATGGTTTCAATGTTTCCCCATTCATTATGATATTGGCCATGGGTTTGTCATAAATGGACTTGATAATTTTAAGGTATGACCTGTCTATGTCTATTTTGTTAACAGTTTTTATCATAAAGGTGTGTTGGATTTTGTCAAATGCTTTTTATGCATGTATTGAGAGAATCATATGGTATTTGTTCTTGCTTGATTTATGAGGTGAAT